>JBBMKA010018798.1:0-29535 GCA_037833695.1 Sechiopsis laciniata | reverse complement strand
GGCCCTCGGCACTCAACTGTAGCAGCCTGAATACCACCGACGCCTGAAGCTAAGAACCGGCCAAGGCAGGCTTACACTGTTGGCAGGGTTCTGCTCTAGCAGACTACAGACTAGGCTTACGCCGATGTGGTAGCTACTCCACACCCGACTGCCGGGGGTAAGGAATCTATCCTCACAGCCCGACCGGTGGAGACACGTACGTTGGTCCACTCTCAGCCTCTCGATGATGACAACCTAACAGTTCTATCTAAGATTACACAACCTTGTTTCTTAACAAACAAACATGTTTCACAACAAATAACCCTAGCATGGTACTACGAACTTAAAACAAGAAATCAAGCATGCTGGAAGAACAACCCCAGCATGGCACTAACATGTGAAAATAAGCGTCAAACATGCTAGCAAAACAGATCAGCAAAGAAATTCCTATCCACTATCATGTAAGTAACAGTAAAACAAGTAAACAGGAATGCAATTAGAGAAGTCCCGCAGGGTCCACACAACCCCGGCAAGGAATCCTTACCTGGAAACAAGCAAGAAAAACACACACGTATAAAGTGCTCCTTGAGCTGCAGAACCAACAGATAGCTAACCCTAGACAAATAAACAACAAGTACAATTAATATCTCATCTAACTAAATGGCTAAACTACAAGAACAACGGTCTCGGAAATGTTACCCAAAGCCAACACAAGGCTCGGCAAGGCTCTAGGGTGCTTCACGGCTAAACTTGATTTGGTGCAAGAAGTGCTCTCGGCTAGGTTGGAAGCTCCTTGACTGCAATGGTGTCAATGCTTCTCGGCTAGGGTTTGGCTTTGCTGCAAGGTGGGATCTTGGCAAATTTCTCTCGGCAACAACAAGAACAGGGGTTCTCGGCTAGGTTAACCAAGAACAAGAACAAGATGATGCTTGCAAAGGTGATTCGGCAATGGAGTTGAGAGAGGTTCTCAACTAGGGAAACAAGAACAAGAATGCTCTCTCGGCTAGGAGCAACAAGAACAAGAACAATCAGCTAGGTCAATTAAGAACAAGAGTGTGGCAAAGGGAGTTTCGGCAATGGAGTTCCCTCGGCAAGGTGAGGAATTGCGGCAATTGGATGCCTCGGCCAATGGAGAAAAAAGGATTAGGGTTTGTTCTCGGCAAGAAAAGAGCAAGGTTTTGCTTGGCGATTGGAGAAGAGAGCTTGGAGAAGGAAGTTGGCTATGGAGGAATCGGCAAAGGGGATGATGGAGAAGAAGAATCGTGAAAAGGGAGAAGGAAGAAGAAATCGCACAAAAGGAGAAGGAATTCGTGCGGCTAGCTTTAGGTGTCGGCCAAAAAGAAGGAAAAAATAGGATTTTGACACATGTCCCTGGCCACCGTCTTCGAGTCCCAGCGTGGACACTTTTTTCTCTTATTTTCTCTTCTTTTAAACAAGCCTTCCAAACTCATTCCAATAGGGTTCGAGCCCTGGCGGAGTCACCATTTTTCTTCCTTTTTCTCAATTAATCAACAAAGGCTCCAAACTTCTCCAACAGCAACACCAACCCCAGAAACCTGGAACCAAAGTAAAACCCAACTTAGCAATTAACAGAACGGCCTTGAAACCCTGGTTAATTACGAGACTACCCCTGAAGGCAAAATTACCAAAATGCCCCTAGAGGTCCAAACTGCCCTAACGGCCCAACCGAACAACTGAAAATACATCAGAACATACCTGGAGAACCGGAAGGAAAACTAGGTCGTTACAACTTGTTATTGAAAACCTTCATTGACATATTTTTTTTATGACAGACGTCTTTCATGACTAGCATTTTTTAAGATTGACGAGTTGTCCGTCATTTTAGGCCTCAATGACGAGCTCCTTTCATGACGGGCGAGCGTCTTTGTTGACGAGCAGCCTTTTATGATGAATTTCTTTTACGATGAGCAATCTTTTCATGACGTGCGCCTTTTAATGCCAAGCTACTTGTCATTAAAGATCACCTGTCATAAAAGACTTTTAATTTCACCTTCTTTGATGTTGTGCGCCTGTCCGATATGAAAGTCCTTCGATGTCGAATTTTGCTCGACATTAAAGGTCTTTTTTGTAGTGGTGATTCTTTTATAAAACACCATCACTAAAAATTTGACAAACATCCAGCACCTTATTGAAAAAAATAATAATAAATAACCATAAAATTTTTGAAGCCGACCTACCTACTCCTGCCATGAAAAACGGAATAGGAGATAACTAAGAACTGGTAATCAGTTTCTACAGCTAAAGTTATAGCCAAACAAAACCAACGAGCCTAATTCCACAGAAACAAAATTCGTTAGCAAAATTGTTTGATCCTTGTATAAAAACAAACCATTGCAATAATGGACAAAAGAATGTAGAGAGAAAGAAAATAGATTGGAAGATATTGAAAAAAAATTTTAGAATTACATTTTTGTTTTCTTTTTCAAAAAAAAAAAAAGTTGGAGCACTTTGAGAATGGGGAATGTGGACAGTCGTATTACCAAAAAGAGTCAAAGTTTCATGGCATTTAGATCATTTTCAGAACAAGGATGGAAGACCGTAGGAGCCCTGCAAGAAAGGTTGGTATAAGATTCGAGCCAATTTAAAAATATAGCCTTCATTCCAATATCATTTGATCACAAATTTAGCTAAGTCGTGGTGCACGCGTCTACCTAAGAACTAAATAATTCCTATAGATTTTCTTGACAGCTAAATCTTGTAAAATCAAACGATTGTCCTGTGAAAACAACTAAAGATGTCCACGGGGCGGGGCAGGGCCTGGGAATGGCTTCCCCGTCCCCACCTCCTAATTTAATCCCCGTCCCTGGAAAAATTCCCATTTTTTTCTCGGGGATCGGGCCGGGGATTCCCTGGCGGGGTCGGAGGGGGATCGGGGAATCGGGGACGGGGAATACATTCCCCGTTCCGATTAGCTCACGGGGAATCCCCCCGTTCCCCGCCCCATTAGGGGCGGGTCCCCGCGAGGACCCGGCCCCGCACGAAAAATGGACACCTCTAAAAACAACAAAAAATACATGTATGCTGACGAAGACTCTCACTAATATATATAAAACTACGACACCAGAATTTGTACTTTCATTTCAATTTAAATAACGTAGGGTTGTAAAGAAGGCGCGTGCCAGGTGTGACTTGGGATGAATTATTTTAGTGAGTAGAAAGAACATTGTATTGTTTAATGCATTGGATTTACGAGAAGAAATAAAAATTGTGATTTGATCATGAACTCAATGGTTAGAAGGAAGATAATATATCTATATATATATATATATGTTAAATAATTTTTAATAATTACTTTGCAGTACTTTTCTTAGTTTTCCTTGTTTCCTCTTGTATTGATTTATTTGTACTTAGAATATGATCGTCGGCTCAAACCTGCATTGTTGTGAAGTGAAAATTGCATTAGGGAACAAATTTTAACAAATTGGTTTTAGTATCCTATCTTGTCAGTTGTCAATTTAAACTATATACAATTGCATAGGAGAACCTATGTAAGAATTTGTTTTGTACTATGCCTCATCTCAATTTATAAAAATAAAAGGTATGTATTCTGTTAGAATATTAGTCTTAGTATTATTGTTAGTTTATTAGTACTAATATCAGTTTATGTAATCAATGTGTAAAATCCAATAGGCCTTAGGTTAATAGAGTTTATTGTTGTCTTATATATTGACGTACGTAGGGTTTTCTATTGTATGTTGTACACAATGTAACCATCACCATCATCTTTTTTTTATATAATTTCTCTTTACACATTCTCTTACTTCAATATCTTCAGCTGCATTTCTTTAATATATCATATTTTACCCTTTAACTTGTTAAGTTGAATTTGAAATGTTCCTTTCATTAATTTTGGTTAAAATCAAAGAGTAATACTTGCCTCTTTAAGTATATTTTCTAAATCAAAATGGAACTCTGATTTACTAATTTAAGTTACTTGTTAAGGTTAATTATAGAAAATACATTAAAAAGAAGTGTTTGGTAGCTACTATTTTTCTTTGATTTTCCTCCCATGGATCAATTTTGTACTCTTCTTTAAGAACTGAGGATAAAATTAGGCTCTCTACTTTCTATAGGAAAGGTGTGGTGAATATAAACAAATAAATATCAAACAAACAATATTTAAGAAAAATAATTCACTGGTATTAAAATATTTTTTTTAAGCTGTTTTTATTTTTAACCAGAGAATTTGAATCTTGATGTTTTGATCATAGAAACATACTAATATCATTGAGCTAATTTTTTTGAAACTACTCACTTTGTTCACTTCTTCACTCACTTCACTTTATATTGATATTTCTATGCTAAAATACAACACATCTTATTTATAGGACTCATTAGAAAAGTCTAGATCTATAACTTTCATCCTTACTTAATGTCAAGAATAACTTTCTTAAATTTATTACATACATAACTCTCATTCTAAACAACAAATTGATATACAAAACTGACATTGAATTAATTTATCAACTCATGAAATTTGTAAAAATAAAAAATAAAACACTAGTAGAAATCAGAGTATAGATGATGGGCATCAACCGACATCTTATAGAAAATATATCGGACATATGATCAACATCTATACGAGTGAAATTGAAGATCAAAGATGATGGACACTTTCAATGAGGATCAACGCCTGTCATCTTTTACCTTCAATTACGGACTTTTTGGCCCCTTCAATGAAGGACATGCAATCCCATCATCTTTTACTTCAATGGCAGGCAAAAACTGTGCCCGCAATAAATCTTACATTTAATGATGGATTTTTGCCATCATCGTATTATTTATTATTTCATAAAAAATATATATAGCTTAGATAATTTTACCATTACTATTTACTCAAAAAGCTTTCGAACATGTTTAAGCTCACGAAAGTTGATATGAGACTTATAACTATTTCAATAATATAACCCAAGAAGATCTTAAGACCACTAATTAATACCAATAAGGTTATTTTTCTTAACCTTGTGCTTTCCTATTAACTTTTAGTAAATATATATGACACGAATCTTAAATTCCAAAAGATGTTGAACATGCACCATAAGTGACTTTCACGAATCGTCAAATAACCATCTCTAATTTAACCATCTCTAATTTAAAAAAACTCAGATACCATGATAATTTTGAGAAGTCATAGCTTTAATACCATGATAATTTTTTGATAAATAGATGTTTTGATATCATGAACTTTTAATAAATAGATGTTGATACCATGATAAATTTAGAAAAGACATGACTCTTAATTTTTGAGAAAAGCCTAATCCATTTGAATGTTACATCTATTGTCGATTTCACCGTCGAATTGAATATGACACAAATAAGATGTTAAACTTGTTGCATCATACAAATTGCACGAATTTTCCGAATCATCAAATTACCTATATTGATGATAAATTTTGAGAAATACTTAAACCTTAGGATTTTTCATTAAATATCAAATCTTACAAACTGAGAAGCCAATTTGGAATAGGATTCAAACCGTACCAACTGTTTTTAGTCGAATATATGTGGTAGTGGGAAAGGATTCGATTGATTTTGTATATAATATGAAAAATGACAAGTTATAAACAACCCCTTGGGGTTTTTGGGCTTCCAAATCCTCATGTTTTTACCTTTTCAGAGTCCACCGATACAAATAGAAGAGAAGAAAGTGATTCAACTATTCATCCTCAATTGGCTATATTACAAAGAAAAGCATTTCCTAAAAACCATTTTTGAAAGTGCAAAGAACCAACCATCCTTCAATCTTACATGCCTACACCAATGTATAACACAAATCAAATAAACAATACATACAAAAGCCTTTTAAAGTACAAACTGTCAAGAAGCTGCAACACTCACTATGTCATTTGTATATTCAGGTCACTAAACTCTGGATTTTTCTGCCAACTTCACAAAGATTCAACAATGAAAACTCTGCCAAACGCGAACTTCGAATCAAATTAATCTAAAAAGGATGACGAACAAGAGAGAGTTTGTTGGGCTGGTCGGGTTTTGATTTGTCGAGGCAGCGCATACAATTACGAGGAAAGTTGGAACCTGCCAGTAGGCTTCTTTCTTCTCCATCCCTTAAAGTTTACAAAACCATGACATTAGAACCAAAATTGGGAGTTTAAGCACAAAAAAGAATATGAGTTTTGGAAGCTTACAAAGGCAGCGTAATACACAAAGGTCAATCCCGCCAAGGCAATGAATACTATTTGGAACACATTATACCTGCAATGTATAAGTCGATTTATCTAACCAAATAAAAAATGCAGATGACAGATTCAGGATCAGAAATATCAGAACATAAAATTCTCCTCACTCACTTGTACAAATATTTGATACCGCGAAGAGACTGCAATGTGTGTCCGAAGATTTCTTGTGCCGCAGTTGCTCGCGCGTAATATGCAAATGCCGTGGAGCAAAACTGAATCACACTATAAAATAGAGAAAAGACATGCTATAATCAATCAAATAACTTGATTAATGAACACAGTTCCCTTCCACTTTCAGCCATAAGTGACAACTAATGACTACTGCTTAACTTTAACAAAGATGCTTTTAATCTTTAGTTTATAATTTCGAAAGCATCTTAAATTTATTCAGCGGTGTCCCAAAGGAGACCAACAACTATTCTCATGCTTGTCATCCAGAGAGCTGCATATCTTTATAAAAAAAAAAGTCAAGGTAGCCCCTTTCCAATGCCATTACGCAAAATCTAGAGCTACTGCTATGCAACTATGACTTGCACAGAACACAATGTAGAAATGCATACAGGCACCAGACAAGCAAGCACTTCGAAGAAAAGTCAACTGGAGTTACTATAAGTAACACTCATTTAAATTATCTAATCAATCAGAATCTTAATATTCGGTTGGGAGGAGTAATAGGATTTTTAATGATATAATGCGGGAGTTCGAAGTTTTTGAGGAAAATGTTTACTTTCTATCTTTCTTTCTTTTTTTGGCATGGGTGGTGGGGGTGGGTTTCAAACCGAGTGTTCGACTGTTCGGCAATCATTCTCCCTTTTTATTCCAGTCAATCAGCAAGGTTTTGCAACTCCTTAACCAAGGCGCCCCTACACTAATGATAGGTTCTTATCCACATCCATACAAACGTATCCCAATATTTTATCCCTCCACGATGTTTCTTCATTGATGATTACTACCGCTGGTCACCACCAAACAATTATTAATGCAAGTAGATATAATAAGGAATAGAATTTGAAGATCCTGACCTGATAGAGCAGAGGAGGATAAGCCCCACATTAAATAGGAAAGAGTTCATCAGTGTGCCTCCCCACCTATATGCAAGCACAAACAAAAAAGCAGCAAAAAGACCGACACCAATTTCCAGCAATTAATGGGTAGACAAAAAATAAAAGGAAAGGAAAAAAAACAAATCAACACTCGGAAGAATGTAAATACTTCATAGGATGAATTGTGATAAAAACTAGTCTCAAACCCAGCATCATGGCTCCAGCAATTACTGCGAGAAGAAGGTAGAAGCAGAAGAATGCAAAAGCTGCAGTTCCAAGAAGACCTGGTGGCATAGGAAAATAATGATCATATCGACATTTATCCATTTATCAGGAAAAAAAAAAAAGTGAAAGTGAAATTTGAGGGAAAAAACTGTACCCCAGACATCGTCCAGCTTGATAAAAACTTCATTCAGGAAAGGAGAAAGCGGGGGATCAATTAGCAGATATATAACAATATGTACAACCCAAGCCACTGAAACAATCAACCTGACAAACAGAAAAAATGGGTAAATTATACAATAGGACTGTCTCAAATCTACAAATAAAAAATAAAGATAAACTCAAGGTCCATAAAGTCAAGAAATTATTTTTAAAAACTGGAACATAGCTACAAAAATAATGTGCCAACTGAGTCAACAACCTCGTGCAGAAAGACAGAAAGAGAAAGAGAAGTGAAATCAACGTCATCTATTTTCAATAAAAAATAAATAAAGAAAAAAAAACCCAAGATCCTGACATTGGAAGAGCAGCAATTTTTATCAAGTTTTACACCAAATATTCTCTTCAGGTGTTGATGCTTTTAATCAAATATAAAATGCTACCGAAACACATCTCTCTCCTCCAATACCATACCATCTACCTCTTAATCTAGCAACATGTATAAGAAATAGCACCTCCCTCACTTTTCAATAGATCACTGTGCACTATGCTGTGTGCTTATTTTATAAATAAAAGTGAATTTGAAATAGATGCGAACAAGAAAAGAAATAAACAGAAAAAGAAAATGCTAGAATACAAATATCTTGAAGGATCATAACTTCACTTACCCCAGAATTCCCAACACAAGTTTTGCCAAGTAGCCAAGAACAGTCAATGCCCATGAAGTCTCCGCCTGTCTCCAGTTTGGCATATTAATATTTTCATAAAGGAGAGTTATAACATTTGTCCAATAGAAAAGATAACAAAAACTAAATCCAGCAGTCCACCTTTTCTCCTTGTGGATACATCTCTTCTAAAAGCTTTACATCTTCTTCCAATTGATGCAACTCCTAGAAAATTAAACAAGTAGATGTCTCAATAAGCACATTAAGAATAAGGATGAACATCTAGAATCAAACTACAATAATGTATTGAAGTTCTAATCTAAGAAAAATGATACTCTCAGAGACTTCTAACAAAAGCTGAGGTCCTTCGGTATTTATATGATAGTAGTAAACAGTGCATGGAATTTTTTTTTTAAGATGAGTGTCTTGAACAAATTGCACACACCTTGACTAATCTCTCTAGACAACCACCCTACTACATTTGGTTGACATGAAAAACGTAGGATAGTAAATCCTAAGTAGGTGACCATCATGGTTAAACACATTCCCTCTTATTTCCTCAAGGCTTTTATGACCTTGACCACGAGATCAACTATGATAGTTATTCACAATGCATGTAACTGTATTCAAAACCAAATTCAAATAAAAACAGGAGGGGAAATCCCCAAAACAACATCAACACCAAAATTATCTATAGTGAAACATACCTTCTCAACAGCCTTCACATTCTTTCGCCATTTTCTACCCTTAGAACCACTTCTTTCTTCCTGGTGAAGTGCATCAGCAGCTTTCTTCAGTTCTCTTGCCTTTTTTCCTAGTTCTGTTGCATCCTGCCAGTTATAAAATATAACTTATAAATGATGGAAAATAGAAAGTTAATCCCACCACTGAAAGACGAACTAATGTGCTTTATAAAAAGCTAAAAAGGACCTTGATATATTGTGAGCGAGTGATAACAGCCTTTGGACGCCTAATGAATGAGAAAATGAGGCCCAAGGGCAGACAAGCAATGCCAACACCTCCAAATATCTAGCGGAAAGGGAGAAAAGAGAGATAAGAAAAAAGTCATTTGATTATTGTCTAATTAAACGATAAACATTGGCAAAATAGTAATAAACTGATAAACACCAAAAAGTTAGTTTCATGGAAACAATTCACCAATATAATACTTCCTTGAGAATTCCATTTCCCAATACTAGACAGACTAGTAGGCGACAAGAGAATTGGCAGAGTACATGCATTTAAATTGTTCACTATTTCTAAATGATGGAGATTCAACTTTCTCTCCCAATCTCTACCAATGAACTTACAGAGAAGAGTACGGATCCAACAATAGTGGCAAGAGCAACAACATATTCAGGAAAAGTAGTGCGCATTGTCCACGTTTTCTCTGATGAAGCATTTGTTGTGAATGCCGAACACTGCAACACAATAAGTCATGTAGATATTGATTTGAAAAGACTGCAAATCCAAAGTTAAGAGCTGACAACTGAAGACCAAATAGAACCATTTATGATGCCTAATATTTCCAAACAAAAGTAGAACCTGGCGGGCACTAGTTTGAATGCATGGTTGGCTGCTCGAGAACTCCCATTGACTGGGAAAAGAAACGGTGTTTGAAGATAGATGCATAACAGTGAAGTCAACTTCTCCAACCAGCCCTGATAAATATAACAACAAAGTTTATGAGGTACAAGACATGACTGTTTTTGTCTCTTTGTAGAATGTGAAAATTCTAAAAAAAGTTAAGTTTGTTATCTGGTAAGTCATTCTTGGCAAGATTAACATCATAGACAACATAATGAAGAAGGTAACCTCCTTTATGTGCCCAACGTAATGCATCTTATTCAGGAATCAGGAGGGCGGCAAAGGATCTCAAATACCTTATGTGAGGTTGCCAATTGGCCATTAAGATGTGAAGTAAGTTTTTTAGAGGTGTTTGGCCTGAATTTTGCAAGATGGCGGACTTGAAGGGAGATGCTTAGGGAATTTTTTGTTTCCCCTTTCTTTTCGTGAGAAGAGGGATTTCTTGTGGAAGGCAAATGTGAACTTTAGTGAGACAAAATAGTCGTCGTATTTTATTCATGATACAAACACGCATACATAGAAATACAAGAAGACCTAAAGCTATTAGAAAACCCTAGCTATGTAAAACTACAAAAAGGGACATAACTAAATAATATACTTAAATACATTAAAATACACATACACTCTAACAGCAAGGTTGTGAGTTGTTTTGTGGGATCTATAGATCTTCGGATGATATTTGAACACCCATGATTCTATGTTTCGCTTTAAGGCATCAGTTAGAAGACTTTTTGTAATTATTAACCATCATGGAGTGGCCTAGTGGTCAAGAGAGCCTTGGCTTGGAGAACTAAGAGGTGATGGGTTCAATCCATGGTGGCCACCTACCGAGGAATTAATTTCCTACGAATTTCCTTGGCATCCAAATGTTGTAGAGTCGGACTGTATGTCCCGTGACATTAGTTGAGGTGCGCGCAAGCTAACCCGCACAGTGATGGATATCAAAAAAAAAAAAAAAAAAACTCTATAGGTGTTATTTTTCTAGATTGGAGACCCTTTTATAGGTGTCCTCCCTAGTTTGCTTGGGCTGTTTTTTTGTATGTCCTATCTATTGTCTTTCATTCATTTCTCAATGAAAACCTTGGTTCCTTAATTAAAAAATAATAATAAATAAAAGGGAAGACATGACCAATTCTCAACCTAAAACTAATGTTAATGGAAATAAGGAGCTATTATGATTTAGATACTCATGTGCCCCAATTGAAAGAACGTTCATATACTACAGTAAAAGAGCCATGGAATAGTCAATTCACCACTTGGCTATTTTGGAGGAAAAATGAGAGTGCAATTATAAAGGAAAGAAAAACGGAAAGCATTGTAATTTTTTTTTTTTTTTTTTTGAGATAAGAAATGAAAACATTTTCATTGAAAGTAGACAATTGAGCCGTTCTTTTACAATGAGATACCATGGTAAATACAAAACTACATTAATCTGAAAGCTGAACATCCAACTATGAGTCCTAAAAAGAAGGTTGCATTGTAATAATGTTTCAAGCTTTCATTAGTTGAAGTATGAGGAAGAAGCCAAAAGCCTAATTAACTTGAGAGCAGACAAGAAATAAGCGTGGTAAAACTAAGCAAGTTTATTGTAGAATTCGGCAAAAGTTCTATATACTTCTTCTGGCTAAAATTAAAAACGAAATATAAGAGCATAAAAACCAAAAAAAATGGGCATAAGAGGTAACCGTATAAAATTCCCAAGAGGAGGGCACAGACAATGGCCATAACCACAACCCATATCAAGGCGCTTTTGATCCGTTTGCCAATGCTCCTTGACAAAGACAACAAAAAAAAGTTAATAATAAACATAATAATTTTTCAAAATCAAACACAAATCGTAAGCAATTACTTGTCCTGGTCGCCTTCGTAGTAGAACATGGCGAAAGGAATAACGAAGAAGACAAGCACAGCATCAACGATATAGGCAGCAAGCCATAGATCCTTCATCGGCAGAGTAAGGTTACAAGATCCATTATACAAAGCGTGCTTGCAAGCCTGCCGGTTAGCAACATCGGCCGGTAACATCAAAATGGAAATCAAGGCAACAGAGAGGCCGAAAACGACGACAAATTTTGGAAAATAGGCCTGATTCTTATCATCAGGGTGCTGGTAATTAACCAGAAGATACACATTGAAGATGAACACGATAACACAGAGGACGATGGCGACGATTACGAGAGCGAGATTGAAATCGCCCATCGCTTAACGAGCTCCCGATTCGGAAATGCAAGAACCGGATCTGGCTCGTCTCGGGGCAATGGGGGAGAAGGGGAAAGGGAAATAGGGCTAGATTCCCAAATTCCGATGACATTGTTTCTGGGAGGAGGAAAGTACGATTTTGTCCTTTGGAGAAAGATGAATTTAGAACCAGACAGCCAGGAGGGTAGGGGTATTATTGTAAGAGAGGATATTTGGTCGGACAGAAATAAACGGTTCTGTCAATGGGAATGGTAATGAGGACGGTTTCTATTTCTACACCGAAAGTGGCTGTCTAATATGGCTTCTCATCACGGGGCAATCCCGCTTTTTTAGGCTTTTTTTTTTAATTAATTTGTTAAAATAAAATTTTGCTTCTTTTTCCTTTTTCTCAAACTATTCAATTTTGTTTCCTTTTTTGTTTCTCAAATTTCAATATTTTATTTTAGTGATTGTCCTTCAAATTGGCACCAATTATTAGTCATAATTTTACAAAACTTCTTTATATTGATTAAAATTATTAATATTATAAAACTAATTTTCAGAGAGGAGAATAAATTATTATTAAACACAAGTTAATAAAATATTAGTAAAATGACCAATTTTATATAGAACATTTAAAAATTTATGAATTAAAATAAAATAAAAGTCATGATCAAAATATACTTTAATCTAACCAATACATTAATTTATATGCCTAAATATTTGCAATCAAATTACCAAATATAAAATTTTAATTTTCTATTTAATAAATAGTTAAATGAAAATCATACCTATAAAGTAATGAAGTTTTGATTTTATATAAGTTTTGAACATATATGACATTTTTAAAATTAAGATATAAAATAAAATTTTGAATTTTGGGGCATTTTGATTTGGACTTAGGAAGATTGGAAGAGAGGGAGGGAACATAGGTGGTTTGGAGTGGATTGAAATTACATGTTTGCATATTGACGTTTTGTATGTGAAAAATGGAAGGAAAACTTTGTTTGAGAATTTGTATTAGGAGACCGCAAAAGAGTCGGTAGAGGGATGGTTTTATTGTTTGATGGCAATTTAATCATCACGATCACAAGTTCGATCTTGAAAATAGGTATTTAACTCATTTATTTGAGAATAGTAATATCATTTGTGGTCACTCCTCCCTCAATTTGTACTCCAAAATAATAATATAATTAGGTGGAAGAGTAGAAGGAAAATCTTATTTGAGGTTAAGGATTGGGATGGATTTGCACAAATGTGCAAGGTTATTTAATGTAATTTATTTTGTTTTGATTTAACTTTTAACTACAAATATTTAAATTATTAGTCAATTGTGCACAGGAATTGTGCTGGATAGTCAAACTTCACAAAATAATTATACGCAAATTTAAAAATATTTGCATCCATAGTAAAAAATATGGTATTATTAATACTCATTATATAATATTATTTTATTATTAATACAGTATTTTGTACAATATTGTGTATTAATATAGTATTATGTATTAATAATACCATATAATTATTAATACTTATGATTATGATTGTTTTTTTTTTTTTTTTGCGTATTGTAAATACTTTTCCAATTCCACCTATTCTTAAAAAAAAACCCCTTTTTAAAATTAAAAATACTAGTTTTTTTTAGAAGTATGAACAATTTGTGTTAGTTATTGAATCCAAATTATTCATATTATTATTAAGTATGAAAGTAATTTTGATTTAAATTAAATTAAATTTATCATATGAATCAACTTTCTCTTTTTTTTTTTTTTTTTTTATCCCATATGAATTAACTTTAAATTTTATTTAATTTATCAGATTTAAGATGATATATAAACTAAAATGAACGAAAATTTAAAATATATAAACAAAAATGTATAAATTCTAACTTTTAAAATATGTTCTAGTTTTCGAGATCAAAGAAAATCTTATTTGAGTTCGAGAATTGGGATGGATTTATACAAATGTGCAACAGTGCAAGAGTACAATTTATTTTCCTTCCATTTACATTCTAAATAATAAAAAAAAAAATTAAATATATATTTAAATTATTAGTCAATTTTTAAAATTAAAAATACTAGTTTTTTTAGAAGTAGGTACCATTTGTTTGAATCAGATTATTAATATTATTATTAAGTATTTGAAGTAATTTTGATTTAAATTAAATTTAAGTTTATCAAATGAATGAACTTTAAACTCTAAATTTTAACATTTGAAAATATAAAAATCAAAATGAAAGAAAACTTAAAATATATATACAAAAATATAATACTTCTAACTTTTAAAATGAACTCTACTATAATTTTCTTCCTAGAGATCAAAGTTAGAATAAATTTATAATAATATATTTAAAAAATTAATTTTTTTTTTTTTTAAAAAAACCATTTAAATAGTAGTATATATATGTATAGCAATATCAAATTAAGTATAAAAGGATGGTTGATTTTTTTTAATATAAGTTGAGGGAGGAGGACCACAAACCTACACAGAGGGTAATGCTGCTCTCAAATAAATGAGAGTCAAATATCGATTTTCAAGATTGAATCTGTGACTGTAATGTTAAACTGGATTACCACAAAACAATGAAACTAACGTGTTAGGGGTGCAACATAAAATCGAGCCGAACCAATCCAATCCAATGGATCGAATCAGATCAGTTTTTTAGCACAAAATCGGACATATCGGTTTGTAATTTGAAAAAACAAAAAATATTGGATCGGTTCCGATTTTCGTTTTAAAAAACCAATAAAAATCGATCCAAACCAAAGTATACATATATATTTTTTGAGATTACAAATAAATATGTATTTTGTTAATAAATCATATAAAGTTATCTTCCTTCCATTATTTTGAAATTTTTTTTTAAGTGTTGAAGATTTTCTTAATTCCCTCCTATTTTAAGTAAAAAAAAATCCTTAAATAATTTTTAATAAGTTAAAAAATACTTCTGACCTTTAAAAATATTGTTGTTTATGATATTTTTTTTTATGAAAAATATTTTTGATATATTAAAAAAAATTGGACATTGAATTGGATCCAAAACCGAACCAATGGTTCTATCCTTTATTGGACATTGGATCGGATCAATTTTTTGAAAATCGAATATATCGGTTCGGTTGTCGGTTTGGTACAAAACCGACAAAAAACGAATCGAAATCATCCCTACAACGTGTCACTGACCCTTTCGGTGGCGTCTCGATGTTTCTATGGGCTACTAGATGTGATTCTTTTATTCCATAAATCCTACGGCTTTAATTCGAGCAATCACATTTCAATCTTTGATAGTCTATAAATATGGTTTTTTACCCATCGTTGGTCACCATCCAAGTTGTGGTATGGGACAGGTGCCTGTTACGGAAGTTGTCCCCGTCTATGGTCGTTCCTCATCTTCGAAGCTTAGTTGTATGCAGTTTCCTGGTTGTTTAATGAAAAAATTACTATGTTTTAAAGAAAATAGTATAAACGGCTTAAAATGGCAAAGTGGGTATTGACTGTACAATTTCCGATGTGATTATATCTAAGTAACGAATGATTTCTAAGCTTAACCTATTACTAAGTATTGGCTCGGAATCGCTACGCACAAGTATACGTGGTCAGAAATGCAGCAAGTGATAAGTATTTATTTTATCTTTCTCCACAGGGATTGATGTCTAGAATTACTATTATTGACTTAAGAGTTATGCAAAAATGTAAAAGAATAGAGTTGATGAGTTGTTGGATTTTAAAGTCCTAAGGTAGAAAATATGCAATTGAACATCGGTAAAAATGCGGACGCAGAGGATGCTAAGTATGCATTAGTGGTAATTAGATTTCATGCTTCCCTTTTTTAATAAGTACTCTCGCACTTATTGATTTATGTCTAACCCAGCTTCCGTTGCGGTATTCATACTTAACTCAGGGCGACGCATGAGATAGAAGGGTTATTCCTAACTCCTTGAACAATGCAAGAGACCTTGCATCGAACCTATCGTAGCATACTAGAACACCCAACAGCTCCCTCTTCCGAGTTCACTAAAGGCTAGCACGCATGGGTAGCTAATCGACGCATATATAGAATAAAAATTGCAGTAGTGTAAAATCTAACAACCTATAATCTTAACATGCATTCTACATACGGATTCTTACCAAAATTCCTACTTAATAAGACATAGAAACAAACAACGAATGATAATAGAAATTTAGATATCTCATTACTAAAAGTTGTCTACATATCTATGACTTATTCTATGATCTACTCCTAATTATAGAAGAGATAAAAGTTGAAAATGGTGCAGTTGTGAAGATGCACAGACTCCTTGTCATCAGCTCCTACGAACATCACCAGTTACATCTCGATATGGATCGTCTTCTGCCCAACCGACCAGCTCCTCGATTGCAGCTTCTTACTTTCTATATATAGAGATGATTTGCTTGGCTAACAAGTTTGGGCGAGCTGGAAAATCTTCATAAATGCAGGAATCTCTTGATTATAGCTAAGATTCGTTGATCACGCTGACTTTTATTGCTTGATTGATTTCTCTGTTCTTTCCTTGTGGGCATGATTCTCCGAACGCGATGGCCTTATGAATGCGTCGTGCTACTTTACTTTTTCGCCGTTCGCATTAAGTTCATCCTTCCAGCATGAGAGTTTTGCATTTCCTGCGTTGTAAAGCAATTTTAGCACAGTTTATTCAATATTTATGCTTTAACCACAAAGTTGTACTTCTTATGCTGATTAATGGATGCGTGTGACTGCTATCAGTTTTTATTCGCGAATTACTCATTATAACTCAACTATTTTCCCTGAACCTTAGAAAAATGCAGAATAAAGTAGCCTAAAATATGCTCTATTTGAGAGCTATCAAGCCCCCAAACTTGAATCATTATTTGTCCCAAGCAATGCGTATTCTACTTATTAGCATTTTTGTCAACTAAGTTAGTTTTTCTCCTCTTAAGCTTAACTCTAGAAGGTCTTATCGCATTTCATAATCTTAGCACAAAACTTCCTTCTTTTTTCAGTTTTTCAGTTTTCAAACTTTCCCAAAGATTCAGGTTTTGCTTCATAATCCTCCTTACCATGACTGATAGATTGTTCCTCATTACAATTATTTATGATTACTCGATCTATTGTACTCAACCACTTCTACAACTAAGTTTGGCCAGCACATTCTATCAAGGCCGCTATTTAGGTCCTTTGAGCCCTCTATGATTTCTGCTTATGCTTTACGCATTCTTTTCAGGTTGCACTCATATCTACAATTCCATAGTTCTTAGGATGACTTACTTGAGCGTAAAGTAATTCACCTAAGCAAAGGAATTTTTTGTAGACATCGGAATACTATGAGAATTCCTACGGCTATTCGCTCTTTTTTTTTTCCTTTATTTTGCCCAAAATGTGTTGATATTTATTTTGCAGATTTGTTTTTTATATAATAATGTTGCTCTCGCTCGCTCTTTTCTTTCTCAGCATTTCACTCCTCGAGCTTACTCTCACCCCCAAACTTAAAGTCTTCATTTTCCACAATGAAGGTGAGGCTCAGTTCCTCCAAAATTTGTTATTTATTTCGTTGAGACACTCTATCTCAAGCTTTGAAACTTCCTTGTAAAATTTTTGTTCTTTCTGTCATGCACGATTAAGACTATTCTAATGTTAGGATTGAATTTAGGGGAATTTAAGAATTCTTCTAAGAGAAAAGCAAATTTCATACTAGAATTTAAATTTGCAATAATAGTGCTAGTGCTAATCTTTCAAAGAAAAATTCTAACTTCTTATTATTGTAATTAAAGGAAATAGTGAACTTGTTAGAGATTGTTCCCTAACGGCCTAGTAATTTGTATTTAAAGAACGAGCATTAATATTAGACATTTAATGTTATTTTTCAGCTATTAATAAAAGTTATTATTTTCATTAATTGTGCATTTAATATACAAACGTCGTTCAGCTCTATCGCATTAATTGGATTAATAGCGATATTCCCATGGTTATTTGGATATACACTTGGACAAGTATGTGAGACATACAATTGGATCTAGTTCCAAGTTAATAACCTAAAACATCTACCGTGTATGGACTAAGGCTGGGAGGCTAAGTCCTGGTGACACTGTTGGTACGGCCTGCTTTATAAAGGTTGCAAACAAACTGATCCTGGTTGTTCATGTGGAAACATGTGAGTAGGGGTGCCTATGCAAAAAGGAGTTTTTGCATAAGACGGGACTAAAAGTTTTATGATCGATCTAGTAATTCCATTATAGAAACGTATCAACTACTTCACTAAGGATGATCGTATGTCGATGTGATCTTAATCCTGAGTGGGTTGCAAACTCCTACTTCATGAAAGCGTCCTTTGATGTGCATGGGTGAGACCAACCAAACAGCGCTGGGTCAATAAGCCTCCCACGTTGGGGATTGCTGAGTGGCTGGAAACGCAACATCAAAGGAGAAATTCACGACTTCTCGAAATAATAGGAAGATGTAGAGTTGTTCCCTTAAGAACTGATTCCAGGACTTGGACAAAGGGATTCCGCCTCTCATTGGCCTGAGAGGACATTGATTTATAGTTGGACTATAAACACTTGTTTATTAGAGGAATCAGTGACGCTTAAGGAGAAAGATGTAATCATAGGGGTAGAACGAATTTCTTGTCCCAGCTGTGAATTACGAACAAGCTCGTGAAAGATCATATGACAGATGACCGATTATATTCGTGAACGTTAACTTGTCCTATAATGCGAAAGAATTCAGCACAGGCCTTTAGTGGAATAAGCCTGATGTTAACGAATAGGAATTGGATCCCGGGTCGTTGTAGCTTTCAACCTATAGGTCCACCAGTCCTCGGGCTAGTTCATATTTGCTAGTACACTATTTTATTAGAGTGTGAGTTTGAAGAGTTCAAATTCACGTATTAATTATGTGGGATATAATTAATAGGAGCATAAAGTTTAATTTATTAAACTTGCTAATTAATATATTGGATATATTAATTTAATATTTATTGAATAAATATTAATAACGAGAAATTAATTTATTTGATAAATTAATTATAAATAGTTATTGATTAATTATTTAATTAAGAGAACACAATAATTAATATATTGGACATATTAATTGGTTTAATAATTATTGAATAATTATTAAATGGAGAATATTGATTAATATGTTGGACACATTAATTGGGTTAGTAATTATTGGATAATTATTAAAGTAGAGAATTAATATATTGGATATATTAATGTATTCTTTTTCAATAACATGTCAATCACCTAGGGTATTACATTTAGATTAATTTGATTAATCTAGGATAATTAATTGGATTAATTATTGTGAAACTTTTATTATTCACACGCTTCCTCCACGCTAAATGCATGCTCCTACCCCATATTACCAACAATCGGTATCAGAGCTTTGGCTCATGGTGATTGTTGTTATTGGAATCTTTTTATTGGTGGGTTTTAATTTTCATTGGATGAATGTTAAATTATTATTGTTTTTTGTTGGAGTTTTTTTGTTTGACATTAGGATTTTATAAATTCTTAAATCTTGTGTAAATTCAAGCATTTGGGAATAGGAAAAACTTTGTACAATTTTGTCTTTCAATTTTATGCAATTTGGAATTGGCAAAAAGACGAAGAGCACAAAGAACAAGAAGAACGCGAAGAACTCCAAGGAGGAGATTTTTTCTCCATAAAAGAAAAATTAAAATTTTCTCTAGAATATTTTTGGAAAATATTTGGGCAGGAAAAAAAAATTTTAATTGAAATATTTTTTGAAAATATTTATTATTTTTTAAAACCTGATATTTTTGGAAAGTATCTTGGGATTTAATTATGATTAATATTTTTAGAAAATATGGGTAACCATAAATAATTAAAGGATAATTAACTAAAAATTTTAAAATTAAATTAATAATCTTTGGAAGACGTTTTATGAGATAATTTTAATGAAATCTTTATCTTGAAGCCATTTAAATATTGAAATATTTTTAGAAATATTTGAGAAATATTTAAAGGGTTTTTGTTCTTGTCAAAGTTTTCAAAAGATCAACAAGTGAAGACAAAGATTATTCTTGGAGAATTTCTTAGTTTATGTCGCAATTTAAATTTCCTAGAAATATGTCAAATATCAAATCGGTCATTAACTACTTAAATTATATGTTACTTATTTGCATGTCTTGGTTGTTGCATAAACTATGCCATATAGATTTAAAATCTCACCATAGGTTAAAAAGATTCCTGCACCCTAAATGTGTATTAAATATATTAGATATATTTTAGGAATTAGATTCCACATTTAGGATTGTTCAACATGTAGATCTCAAAAATAAATAATGGTTGTTATTTATTGATTATGTTGAATGTATGGATTATATATATTTGAAAATTGGTTTTTCAAAATAGAATTCAAACAATATTCATTTTAAATCTGCTATAAAAATGAATATATTCTTTTAAAATAGTTTAAAAAATGGTAGAGCCTAATAGTCCATAAAAGCTGATATAATTAAAAGGATTAATGACCATCACTTAAATCTTTAGTTAATAGGATTAATTAAAGAGCAATTTGATTATGTGAGGATTGGTTAGAAGGGAACCCTCCCTAAGCAAGGTTCTGTCAAAGGGTAGAGGTATTTAAGATGTCGATTTACGGTACACAGACTTGGGAACGCGACCTGGGGGTTGAAACGACCAAGAAGATCACTTTGTGCAGGCTCAAATAATGTGATTAGTTTTAGAGCAAAAACTTGACAATTCAAATTAAAAATCAATCTAACCAACAGGTAAAAGATTAAGACTTGGATTAACAAGATTAGCCTAGTTCATCTAAGTGGGAGGGAACTCTATTAAAAAATAGATAGTGGGAGTAGAATTGGTGTCAACTGATCCTACGATCTCCATCAAGAACTTACATCGTGAGACCCTAGTGGGGCTACGTGTCGGCAGTGGGAGTAGAATCGGCCAAGGCAGGCTTGCACCATTGGCAGGGTTCCGCTCTAGCAGGCTACAGACTAGGCTTATGCTAGTGTGGTAGCTACTCCACACTTGGCTGCCGGGAGTAAGGAGTCTGTTCTCACAGCCCGACCTGTGGGGACACATGCGTTGGTCCACTCTCAGTCTCTAGATGATGACAACCTAACAAGTTCTATCTAAGATTATTCAACCCTTTTTACTAACAATCAAACATGCTTAACAACATATAACCCTAGCATGGTACTACGAGCTTAAACATGAAATCAAAGCATGCTGGAAGAACAAACCTAGCATGACACTAACATGTGGAAACAAGATCAATACATGTTAGCAGAACAGATCAACATATAATCCAACATGCTCGTAAATAGTAAACATGCAACAAGAACACAATCAATGAATATTTCGTAGGGACCACACAACCCCGATAAGAAATTCTTACCTGGAAGGCAAGTAGAAAATCACAAACAGATAATAGTGCTTATTGAGCTGCAGAACCAACACGAACCTAGCAAATAATAATAACAACAATAATTAAACTCTAAACATCTAGCAGCAAACGACCAACACACATAAGGCTCGGGAAACAATACCCTTAAACTGAGAAAACAGGCTCAGCTTCAGGCTTCAGTGAAGGCGAAAGCTTGCGTGTGGCGAAGGAGGCGCAACTGGTGCGAAGCTCGGCTAAGGACGAGGCTGCGGCGCTGCGTGAAACTGGCAGCAGGCTTCGTAAGGGTGAGGCTGCTCGGCAGCGTGGGCGGACGTCTCGCTAGGGAAAAATCTGAAAGCGAACGCGGCACGGTGGATCGGCTCGGATAAGCGGACGGGTGCGAGCGGCTACGCGAACGACTGTTTCCTCTCAGTAAGGGATGTGTGGTAGTGAACGAGAGGCTGCGATCTCGAGCGTGCGACGAAGGCTATACAAAGACGGTCGGCGAGGAGGGATGGTGATCGTGAGGCTGAGGCGACAGAAACTAGATGGCAAGTCTGCGATCGCTGCTAGTGTTTGCGGACGAGCGGCTGCTTGCGAAGGGTGATGTGCGGCGGTCAAAGGCTGTTGCTCTCGACAAAGGTGAGGAGATCGACGAAGAAGCTTGGTGATGGATTGAAGATGGTGTGTTCGGCGATGGAGAAGAGGAAGAAGAAGAGAGAATTGAGAGGGAGAAATCGCCAAGGAGATGTAGAAATGCGGCTAGGGTTTCAGATTTGGAGGAATAGGGGGTTTAAATAGAATTTTCAAGCAATCCCAGCTTCGAGTCCTGAGGAGGAAGGAATAAATAAATATTTTTCCCTTTTTCTCCTTTTAACCAAAATGACCTCCAAGCTTCCCAAAAAGCAACTCTAACCCTGGAAACCTGAAATCATAGCAATAACCCAAACTCAGCAAAAGACAGAAATAGCCCCGGACCCTGAAGAAAAAATTACCAAAATGCCCCTAAAGGCTCAAACTGCCCTAACAGCCCAACTGAACAACCGAAAATACAACCGAACATACCTGGAGAGTCGAAATAGAAAACTGGGCCATTACACTCCGTCTGGGCGAGGATGTGTGTGGGCGCAAGGGCTGCTCGGCGACAAAGGCTCGGTGCTTGCAATCGGTTTTAGTGGCAAGGTGATCGGCGAAGGGGAAAGGGTCTCGGAAAAAAGAAGGAGAAGGAAAAAAGAAGAGGAGAAAATCGTTCCAAATGGGGAAAATGATAACGATCGTAGAAGAAAAATGATCAAAAGAAGGCCTCTTCGCCACGTGTCAATCAATCCAGAACCAACCAACTTTTGAGCCTTAGCGAAGCAAAATTTAAACCAATTTTTCTCCTTATTCTCTTTTAACTTCTTTTTATTAACCCAAAAGTCCTCTTTTAACCAAAACAACCTCCAACCTCCAGACAACAAAACTAACCCTGACGCCCTACAAACACCAAAAATAGCCCCGGTCTCAGTCAAAAGCAAGAACGACCTTGAAAACCGATAAATTACCAAACTAACCCTTGGGGTAAAATGACCAAAATACCCATGAAGGTTAGAACTGCCATAACGGCCCAACGGAACAAAAAAAAAAAACATACCTGGAGAACCAGAATGTAAACCTGGGCTGTTACAGTCAGTTGCTACAGTGCCCGACTGACCTTCATTGGCAAGCTGTTAAACTTGTGTTACGTTACTTGTCTAGCACTAAACATCTCAGCCTTCTTCTTCAACCCACTCCTACTGGACACTTTCTGCTTATTCTGATGCTGACTAAGGTGCCAATCTTCATGATAGTAAGTCTGTTGCAACCTATTGTGTGTTAATTGGGAACAGTCTGGTCTCTAGGTCCTCGAAGAAGCAAACTGCTATCGCTCGTTCTAGTACTGAGTCTGAATACCGTGCCCTTGCTCATGCTGCTGCAGAGATCATTTGGCTTCACCAACTGCTTACTGAATTGGGTATTGCTTTGTCTGCTGCTCCTGTTCTCTAGTGTGATAACATTAGTGCCGGTTCCTTGGCAGCCAATCCTGTTTTCCACGCTCGCACTAAGCACATCGAAATTGATGTCCACTTTGTTCGTGAGCACGTTCTCCATGGGAAGTTGTAGGTTCGGTACATTCCCTCATTGACCAATCTGCCGATTGTCTTATCAAATCCCTCTCTCATTCCCAGTTCGCATTTCTTTGGTCCAAGCTTAGTGTTGTTGACCTACCCTCTTGTCTGCAGGGGATGTAAAGATATAGATTTTATGTAATTTAAATGGTTATTTAATTACTATATTTAGGGTGTTAGGATTCACCTTCTCGAAGGTTTGAGATTGATTATGATATTCTGTATTTAATGTATTATTTATATTCCTTCATATCCCTATATAAAGGGTATCACTCTGTACGTTTTATTCATTGGAAAATACATAGAAACCTTTTCTCATTTTCTCTGTTACATTCTCTTAATTCACTTTGTTTTAACTATACAAAAGTCACTTTCCAATATTAAGAGTAAGAATGGAATAATCTTTTGGGACTTTTAAATTCATAACTAGAATGGAACAACTTCCATTAAAAAAAAATCCATAGACTAGTGATCAAAATGGTAATTTAACCTAAAGTTAACTTTTTCTCAAAATTTTAATACAGATGTTTACATTTCATCGTTAACCTTTTTTCTTCCAAGTGTAATAAAAGTCAGAAGTGGCATAAAATTGTCAAGGTTAGCGCTAAATTAAATGAAAGAGAACAAAAAATCACCGACTATGGGGCTCCCAATTGAGCTAGAGGAGCTTACATTAATATTTGTCTAACTTTATTTTATTATTTTATAGGTTGATGGATATCGACATGTCGTTAAATTCACATAGCCTTACTCGTAGACCCGAACAACATGTCGTTGAAGAACTGGTGAACAATTGATTAGGGTTTTCAATTTTCATCCTGGCAGATTGGTCCCGCTCTCTCGTAATGCCAATCCAATTGAATTGAGCCATGTTTGATCCTTCACGGAGCAGTAAATTCAAGCTCCATTGATTTTCTTGCGCTTCCTAGCCATAGAAATCTTGATTCGGTACCCGAATTCGGTGTAGTTCTTGATTGTAAGAAGGAAATGGACATAGCTCTGTTTTCGCCGTCGTCACTTTTCCCCGACGAGGACGAATCTTCTAATGGTACTCACTTCACTCCTCGCTCCATCTGCTATGATTTCACTTCTTAAACATGTTGTTGCGTTTCAATCCTCTCCCCGTTTGTTTGCTCAGATGAGGGAACTTCAGAGACGCTGCAGAGCTACGAGGAAAGGAAGCATCAATTTCCTGGAATGGTATTGTTTCTCTTCTTCTAGTTCTTCTTTCTTAAGAATGTGGCAATGAAGGTTGTTTATATGTTTTGTTTTTACTTCTAAACGAAGTTTTTCCGCATTAATTTTTTTGGCTGATGATTTTTCTTATTATGGAGTTCTTTTGGTGTCAGTGCAGATTGTAATGCTATTGGCAGTTCTTGTTGTTTTGTAGTTGTTTAGGTTTAGTAGTTTCTTCTGGATTTTTGTTTTCTAACACTGCATCACTAAACTGCAGGAATTGGATATTCGAGAGTTTTCATTTCATCAGCTGAATGCAAATTTGCTCTGGCCGGGGACATTTGCATTTGCTGAATGGTTGGTTCAAACCCCGTCTTGGATTCAAGGACGAAGATGTATTGAATTGGGAAGGTACAATTATTCACTTGTTTTTGTAGTTAGCAGAGTTTTCAAACCCAATTTTGTCCCTTCATTTCTATGCTTATTTCACTTGAAATCTGACACTTGATCCATTTCATATTGCTTCAAAAGCTTGGCCATATAGATTGTACACTTTACTTATCAAGAACAATGACCATGTCTCCCCATTAAATGGCTTATTTGATAACCATTTGGTTTTTGTTTCATACTAGTTCCATCTATAAATTTCTTTGTTTTGTTCTTTACTATTTACACGTGTTTTAAAAAACCAAATGCTTTGAAAACTAAAAAAGTAATTTTCTTTTTTTGATAGGAAACAAAACCTTCATTGATGAATGATAAGTTACAATCCTATAAGCAACATTACAAAAAACTATGCCACTGAGATATTAATGTGGATAAGTCATAGTTACAAAATGGTAAAATGGGGTGACACCAGAATAGCGCAAGGTAAATCACTTCATCGAACATTGCCCATAACTCTTTAGCTTGCCATCCAAGTTGAATATCCTGTTATTACGTTCTTTCCACCATGTCTAGAAGAATGCATAAATTATACTGCACCAAAGGATTTCTTTATCACCCTTGAACGGATACCCACAATAAGAAGATGGATAAGGGCGTAGGCGTTTGCTGGTAAAGGAGTATACCAACTAAAAGCTTGTAGGATACGGTTCCAGAAGGAGGCTGATCGTTGGCACCCTAAGAATAGGTGTTGTCGAGTTTCCGCTTTAGCAAAACAAAATAGGCGGACCGAGGGCTGTAGTGCTTTGTAAATACATTTTCTTTGTAATTTATCATTGGTGTTAATGGCCCCTCTACTAAGCTACCATATGAAAAACTTCACCTTCTTCGGTTGTGTCCCTTTCCATAATTTTCTATACAAATCTTGATCCATCTGGTTCCCATTGGCAGTGGCAATCTGTTTATATAAGGATCTAGTCGTAAATAAACCCGACTCTTCGAGAGACCATATCCATAAATCCTCTTCATCATTCAATTCAATCAGATCAAGCAGATAGCTCAGGGATGCCCATTCTTCAGCTTCAGAGTCATTTAAGTTCCTTCTCAATGGAATCGCCCAATGATTGTTGTCATGAGTAAAGAAATCATTAATATGGGCTCTTTTCTTCATAGATAACTGATAGATAAGGGGGAACCTGTCACATAATGACATCCCATCTTTCCAAATATGCTCCCAAAATAGTATTTGATCTCCCCGCCAGACCTTGTGTTTGATATTAGAATAAATCATGCTATTGCGCTTGTTTATAGCCTTCCAAGGTCCAGATGCCGATTTCAATGAGTGAATCCCATGCCACTTGGAGTCACTAATTCCCCTATATCTAGTCTCAATCACCCTTCTCCATAATGCCCTAGGTTCGGTTGCATAACGCTAATGCCACTTTGCCAGTAAGGCTGAATTCTTCAATTTGATATCAGGAATCCCCAATCCACCCTCCTCAATTGGTAATTTAACCACATTCCAACGAACCAAATGACTGATAGAGCTTCCATTTGTTCCTCTCCATAAGTAGTTTTTGTAAAGTACCTCGATATGCTTGGCAACCTTTGTTGGTATCTCAAAAAGAGAGAGATAATAAGTTGGGATATTAGAAAGAGTAGCATTGATCAATGCCAATCTCCCACCTTTGGAAATGTGATTGCTACTCCAGGAATGCAATCGTTTGTCAATCTTCTCTATAACATTGTTCCAAAAATCCATAGTTTTAGGTTTGTCATTTAGGGGCAATCCCAAATAGGAAGCAGGCCATGTGCCAATTGTAAAGCCACATGGCTGTGCATAAGCCACTGATTCAGCCTCATCCATCCCAATAGTAAGAAATTCTGTCTTGTTGACATTGATATTTAACCTAGATGCATGCTCAAAAGATTTTATCACCCTCATATCTGTTTTTTTTTTTTTTTTTTTAAATCTAAAAAAGTAATTTTCAAAAACTTTGTTTTTGAATTTGGCCAATAACTCAACTTTTTCCTCAAGAAAGATGAAAACTATTGTAGAGAAGATAAAACCATTATGGATAAATTCCTCACACCCCCTTCTTTGTTTGCACCTTAAATTTTCTTTTATGCATTATTAGTATCTTTTCTCTTTTATGGTCATGCAACTTTGATTAAATCTGCACCTGCTTTTGCAGTGGCACTGGTTCATTGGCAATATTTCTACGAAAATCATTTAATCTTGATATCACAACATCAGACTATGATGATCAGGAAATTGAAGACAACATTGCCTATAATTGCAGGGTGAATGGAATTATACCTGCCCTTCCTCACGTTAAGCGTGCGTTAGTTCTCTCTCTATCCAAATTGACTAACTATTTTATAGATTAGAACAACCAGACTTCGTGATGCTATTAATAAATAGTATGGCTGCGGATCAAATGAATCCTTTATGAGAAACTACCACTTGTAAAGTTCTTGAAAGAATATTTGACCAATTTTTGTGGTAGTAATTTTTCCCAGATAATCGGATCTATATCTTAGTAGTAATGAGATGACCCTTTAACCTGTTTTTCCATCAATTTATTCCATAATTTTGTAGATTTGTTAATGTAACAGAACTGAATTTGAAGTGATATGTACCTTTGAACTCAGGCTTTTAGAAGCAGAGAACTTGTATCCCTTTATCTGGCTTTTACTCCGTTTCAGCATTTTCTTAAGTTTTTCAGGAACAGCCAAGAAAATTAATGTTATGTTGTTGCCATTTCGTGGGACTTTTCTTTAAAATTTTTTTATTGGCACTAGTCTATTTGAAGGGATCTAAGATTTGACAGCATATCTTTTCCTTTTTCAGATACATGGGGAGAGAACTTTCCAATTAGTGATCCTGACTGGGACCTTGCCATTGCCAGCGACATATTATTGTGTAAGCCTCTTGCCTTAGTTGTCTATTTGTGCTATTTTTCCAGGATTTAATCAACTCAGTTCCCATGAGAAGAAAAAGTGAAGTGTTTACGTAAATAGTAAATCCATTGATTCGTGGACCATACGAATTTGGTTGTTTTCTGTATGTGAAGTCAATAACTTTGAAATGTAACATTTTCTTTCTACATGGGGTTATAACTCTTTCATAAAATTAATTAGAGCAACATTAAGTAGTAAATTTCATGTAATTGACTCGCTGCAACTTGAGTTCCATAGCAAGTCACTGCCCGTGCTCTTGTTTAATAGAACTTCTCGTCGGTTTTATAAGAGGTACAAAATTTGAAATGAGACCCACACCCCTAGGAGCCAAAAGAAGCTTTAGAAAACAACTCTTAGTTGAAGTTAAGTATTACTATTAATAAGAGTTTAGAGAGATACAATTCAACATTTGGATGCCTAAAACAAAAGTTGTAGCCAAAACTCCTTCTCCCTCTCTAGTGACATCCGGAGAAATTCTGTCATCTCATGTGCCGCCATATCTCCCTCCTAAAGAATCGCCTTAGCAGCAATTAGATCATAAGAATGTTCTTTTGTCCTCTAAGCAAAATTCCACACGGCAGCCAGAAGCTGCTCAATACAGTTGCCAAGGGACTTCGGATTGCGGAAAGCATCACTGGATCCTGAGAAGTTGAAACAATTTCTCCAAATGCTTGTGGTAAAGTGACAGCAAATTAGACATCAAACCCGGATTTCCATGCTATTTTTGGCAAGAACATTCCAGTTTGCTGTATTTATTACCAAGAATATCCTCTCCGGTTTCCACCTCAGTAAGAGTTTTTCCAGATTCTAATGTCCCATGTCTACCATCCCTTTAATCTTAATGCTTTTTTTTTTTGGAGAAACTTGCAATATCAGTCCAATGTAGAAAATAATTACAAATATGGTCACTTTTAAAAAAATTAGCAATTATAATCATTAGTATTAATAATACATTCTTATAATATTGTATTAATAATGCATACTACTGTATTAATAATACATAATATCGTATTAATGAGTATTTATAATACAATATTAAACTATTAATGACTATAGAAGCAAGCAAATACCTTAAAATTGGCCTACATTTGTAATTATTTTGGGATTGTTATTATTTTCTGCCTTTTCTAGTTAGTGCTATCCAACGGTGTTCTGTTTAAATTTTATGTCAGGAGATTATTATTATGAAGAATCACATTAATAGTTTACTTGTAAAGACCCGTAATTTTTAACTACGTTTTCCACGTCATGCTGACTAAAAAAAAACAGTTACAACCATGCATAATTTCAAAATTTCAAATTTCAAATAACGGCTCCTGTTGCTTTTATTTCCAAATAAATAAACGAACACAAAAAGCCCTTGGCCAAGGTGTTTATTTGACAATCGAAAACAATTAAATAAATGAAGAAACAAGAAATGGGCATCCATGCCAACAGTTA
>JBBMKA010018758.1:0-29549 GCA_037833695.1 Sechiopsis laciniata | reverse complement strand
CAATATTAATTATAAGTTTATTAAAAAAGTTATTAATTATTTGTTAACTTTTTTAATTTAAATTTAATTAACTAAAAGAAATTTCATAACTCTTCTTACAATAACCTGCACCCCAAACACCATTTATTATAACCCCTCTTATAATAACCTGCACCTCAAACACTGTTTATTATAACCCACCGTTTATCATAACCCTTCGTCTACAATTACATAAGAGGTGCTCCAAACGCGCCATTAGGCTTTTCTTAATAAAATTCCTTTGGCTTTCAAAAAAAATAAAAAAAAAATAAAAATTATTAAAAAATTTGTTTCTCAATTAAAATGTAGTTTAGTTTTTTTTTAAAACATGTGTAAATAGTCGACAAAAAAAAAAAAAAAGAAATTTTATAAGAGAAATTTGTATTTATAGATTTATTTTTAAACTTCAAAAAATAAAAAAATTGAATGATTATCAATTGAGAAAAACTTGCAACACTTTTCTAAAAATGGCATATAAAACTAGATCATAACTTGAAGTACATATAAAAAATGACATCAGAATATTAGAATTTCAGACAAAACTGGATCATAACATTGCTCCCCACGAGCAACTTAGAACGGTCTTCAAGACCTCAAAATTTCAAACTTCAAAACTTCAACGAGACGGTCAACTAAATCTACCAACGGCACCCTGAATTTGTTGTCCAAAGAATATCTCTAAAAACAGACAAATCATAAAACAAATGTTGCCAAGTAACATGGAATAAAAAACAAATGAGAAAATAACCTCTCAAACGACATAAGCAGCACAAACTAGAGTCAATATATCATGAACGAATCAACTCTTCATAAATCAAATGCATTCAGAACCCAAATGACCCTCAAATACAAAGTCTGAATAAAATATCTGAATGTTTAGAACGCTGCACCAAAATATGTCAAACTTCCATTAACTGTTGAAACAAACTGTGCTATCAAAATGACAAGAAATAGAAGCACAAACAAATACTCCAAAAATCCAAACAAACCTCTTCCAAATCAACTCACAAATCAAGAAATCTTCAGATGGCAATAAGTCAAGAAATCTGCAAAATCCACAAAAAAACTACCAGAATCAACAAAAGAATCATCTAAAAATGACAAAAGCAGATGATGCAACTTGCACTAGTAGCCTCGCTAAAAAACATAATGAGCAAACCGATCTCTTGTAAAGCTATTATTAAAACAGATTTCTTGCAAACGAGTAGACAATCATGAGAGAGAAAAACTACTTATAAGAACTGCAAACAACACTAATCAATGCAATCAAAGCCCAACAATAAGGATACATACAAGAACACAAACGGAGAAAAGACATCAAGAACACATTAAGAATATCTATTCCTTCTTCATGTATGTAACCGAAAGCAAACGAGTCTGCATCAGAACGAGAGTATATAATACCCTCTAGATCGGACTTAATTACAAACCAGCAAAAGCAGACAATGAGCAAACAAATTTCAGGTCTCACCACAGACATCCTACATGAAAAATCCAACAAACAAGCGAACTCTCTATCAATCCATTGAACGTTACTTTCTAAACCAGCAGAAACATCCTCAGGTTCAAGAGCAACAGAGATAGGATCAGAATGTGCAATGTCACTGACAAGCACCGAAGGCTCAACCAAAGTATTTTCAAATGCATAAGCAGAAGCAACAGACAAACATATATCAGAAAACACAATATCAGAATTAAACTGCTTGTCGACAACACAATTAACTTCAGGTGAAGAACCTAATAAGTTTTCAAATGGAGTAACAGAAAGCAAATCAGAAACTACATCAATCTCACGCTGAAAAGCTTTGCCTTGCAGAATGTATAAACCATTTGAAAGCTTTCTAGACGACTTAATTTTCTCATTTTTACTCACAGAGAGTAATCCATTTCGAGATGAGTAGTTATAACCAGCAGCATCCAAAACATCTAACGAGATAAGGTTTCACTGAAGACCTGAAAGAAATTTCACATCTGTTAGCACCTTAACAGAACCGTCATCCATGCTAAACTGAACATAACCTACTTCCTTAATCTCTAGCTGAAAGTTATTTGCCAAAAAAACCTTGTCATTATTCAGAATTTCCAAAATTTCAAAATTGTGCTCATAAGGGGACATATGGAATGAACAACTAGAGTCCATAATTCACAAATTATCAGAATAGTCAAAATTTTTAGAATTTTCATCCAACAGTACCTCACCCGAATCAAAATTTTCGAGGAAGTTAGCTGAATCATCATCAACTATCCTAACTGGCAACTTACGTTTCCTCTTTAGAATGGGGTATTCATACTTCGTATGACTATCCTCTTAGCAGTAATTGCAAGAAAATCTCTTATGCCCTAACGGTTTGTTCCCCTTATCAAACTTAGATCTCGATTTACTTGCTGAACTACTTTGGCCTTTAGAAGACTTAATCTTCGAAAATAAGGCCTCAGAATCCTCCTTTTCAATTTTCATCTCTAACTCCCTAGATCTCAAAGAATCCAAAACAATGTCTAGGGTCAAAGTATCTGCCGTACTTAATGACTGACTTAAACTCTTTGTATTTTTTGGGTAACAAATTGAAGAGAATTATAGCTTGATTCTCAGAATAGCGCTTCTCTCCACAATTGGCTAGGTCCCAACAATTTTGTTGAACACGTCAATGTTTTCCTCTAAACCCTTAAACGGATCCATCCTAAACCTAAATAGCATCACATTCAGATATATCTTATTGGATAGAGATTTAGACATGTAGAATTCTTCGATTTTGGACTACAAAGTGGCTACATTGTCTATGTTACTAACCCTTCTCAAAACATTATTAGATAAATGAAGGATGATGGTGCTATAGGCAATCTCTAATGCCTCAGATTTGTCGTCCTCATACATAGTTAGAGGCCATTTAGGAGGATTATCTAAGGCTTTTGCAACTTTCTGTTGCACTAAAAGGGCTTTCATTTTCTTTTTCCACAAACTAAAGTTCCTTGACCCATCAAATTTGTCTAACTGAAATCTAGTAGACATCTTATGCGGATTATCAAAATTCAGGAGAACAATGAAGCACAGAAAATACAACAAGCTACAAATCGAAAACAGTACAAACAACGAGTTCAATCAAATATAAAAAACCCAAACAGATCATAAAACAACTATCACAATAATCAGTCTCAGAATTTCAAAATTTTCTCAATTCTCAAAATTTTTTACAACAATGACATGCTCATAACTATTTTAGCTTGCAATTCAAAAGAAACAAGCCTGAACAAAATTCTATCTACAATTTTAATTCCAATTTGTAGCATAATAACATAAAATCAGCATGCCAAAACAATTTCCAACTTAAATTCCTCAAAGTAGCAGCTCAACAATGCATAAAAAAATTAAAAATCTCAAATAAGAAATTAGCATGCTCATACAAAATTCAGTTCACAAATCAGAAACATAGTAACATTAATTTAAAACATAAATTACTGCTCAGATGATTTATCTCAAGATTATCACTAGAGATCACAGTGGCATACAATTTATCAAGATTCAATCAAAATCCAATTCACCATCATTATGGAACCAATGTAGCAGCAAGCTAAATTTCCTCAAATTTGAAGACTACCTCACAATCCTTTGAGAAAGAACCAATTGATTTGAGTCAATATAATTCAAACTAGTAAAATTTCCCAAATTATGAGACTGTCTAGTATAGACAATGCCCAAAAACTTGATCGAGGTATCAAAATCAACAAATCGGAACACTAAATGGTTAATCGCACAAAAATAGTCAGAAATCGCCAACTAAACTGCTGGAATCAATGCTGTTGACGGAGTCGCTGAACTAGAGATGCCCCAAGTCCAAATTGATCTTTAAATTCAGCGCAGAAAAAATGCTAGAAATCGCCCGAGTTTTTCACAAAAACGCATGAGAATAATTTTTTAGACAAAACCGGCAAAGACAGAAATTGAATCACAACGAACTTCAATTTCTGAAAGCTGGGCAAAACGATTTTTCCGCTGTACAAATGTCGATCACGAATTCCATAGAACTCACCGATGAAGGTTCACACAATCAAAATCTCAATCAATCTCCAATCAAGATTCACCGAAACTCAGGCCCAAATACACCTTTTAAAACAATGCAAAAATTTAAATCGATATATAAATTTCTAATTCACGCAGCCGCTAAATTGAAATTTAATTTCAAAATTCCAGTCGCAATAAACACCAAAATCAGTAGACAATGCCGATTAGCAGATCACCTAAAACTCGAATTGGAAGCTGCTGGAATTTAACGTTGAGGCAAAAAGTCGAATGGTTTCTAAAAGGCCGCTTTTCCAATCGATCACTTATATTGAATTTAAATTTCTGATTTCATCAAATCAATCGTAAATCGACTCAAGGATTTCAATCGATTTATAAAGAAGAGATGGATATTCGAAGATTGAGATTAAATTCAAACATTGCAGTGAAAGGGAAGTTTAAAATGGCTGAAAATCCTTAAATCACAGCCCAATTTGATCTAAAAAAGAACTTCAATAATCAATACTCACTACCTACAACTAAATCACGACAGAAGCATATAAAACCCTGCTCTGATACCAAATTGTAGAACAAAATCTCATATCTAATCCCAATTTCATGCCAAATAGAGATGAATCATAAACAAAAGTAAAGAAGGAGGAGAGGAAATTAACACACTGATGTAAAGTGGTTCGGAGTAGCCTACTCAACTGTTCAGATGTGAATTGATCAAGATTGATCAACCTCACTCATAATTGTCATTGATGAATCAATAGCTCTCAAATTTGATGGCTAGAGTTTCTCTCAATAGTAGAAGACAACCCAAATGTTATATACTAGCTCATTTTACACACCCCTATGGTTAGTTAACCTAACTCCAAGACTAACCCAAGTTCATTAAACTCACCATATGAGTTAATACAATTTGATGTGTAATTCATATTTAACAAAATATAACTAAAATTATAGTTTATGTGGTTAGTAATGATAGAAAATTAAATACCTAAAAATTAGTTATTCGTGTATAAATAATATAATTTATTTTACTAAGGGTATATACTATATAATTTATTGGATAAAAATAATTTTTTAAATAGCTACATTGAATTGCTAATTTCCAATTAATTTTTGTCTAATCAACTACTTAATTGACAACATTAAAAAAATACAAAAACATCATTAACTTATAGATAATTAGTTGTTACATACTCAATTCTCTATAAATAGAACCAACTTATATTGAAATAGTTCATGGCATGTTAACTTGATATGTTGCAATCTAATTTAAACTCCATCGTCGTGGATTTGATCCTAAAAATTGATATTTGACTCTCATCTTATTTGAGAGTTATAGTATCTTCTATATAGCGTTTGTGGTTTTGCTCTCCCATTTGGACTTAAAAAATATATAATTTATCTATTTTGAAAAAAAATTGTAATTTAGACTCTGTTTGATAACCATTTTGTGTTTTAGTTTTTTATTTTTGAAATTTAAGCCTATAAATACTACCTTATCATATATTTTTTCTTACTTGGATATTTATATCTTACCTATATTTTTAAAAACCAAATCAAAATTGGGAAACAAAAAAAAGAAACTTTTAGGCCCGTTTGATAACCATTTTATTTTTTGTTTTTAAAATTTAAGCCTACAATCACTTTCTAAGCATAGGTTTTTTCATTATTTTGATATCTACATCTTACCTATATTTTAAGAAACCAAACAAAAATTTAGAAAAAAAAGTAGCTTCCAAAAACTTATTTTTGTTTTTAAAATTTAGTTAACATTCACCTACTTTGTCAAAGAAAGATGGATACATTGTAAGAAAAATAGAACACATTGTAGGAAACTTGAGTAAAAATAACAAAAAATAAAAAACCAAATGGTTATCAAACGGTGTCTCAAAAACTTGTTTTTATTTTTATATGAGAACTAAATACCGATTTCTAGAACCGAACTCGTAACAGTAGTGTTAAACTGGAGTACCGCCACATAATAAAATCACTAGGCCACTAATCCATTCGACTAATGAGTAGATATTTAGATTTTATTTGAAAATCTATTTAGATTTTCTTTAAACTCTGAGCTTCTGCCTCTTTAGGACTAATGGCATTTTTACTTTGTTTAAAAAGGAATTAAATCACTTAATTTCGGAAAGAAAAAAAATTATGAATCTTGAGAATTTTTTTTAAAGATATAAAAAAAATGTTATTATTTTGATGTATGACATTACCAATCTCCTTACTTATTTTAATTTCTTGCTCATAGACTATAAAATAAATTACTAACCATTTCGGTCCGTTGATACTCAAATTGATTAAATAAAAGTTTAAAAAAAATAGATTTATTCGTGTATTTAAAATTCAAACCAAGATTTGAAACTTAAATTTAGTATTGTATTAAAAAAAAAAAATAGATTTTTTATTTTATTTTTTATTTATTTATTTTTTAATTAAGAATAAAGAAACTTAGATTTAGTATTATGGACTTCCATATTTCCTGGGCAATTTAGTCATACTACCATTTATTTGGAATTGTTTTCTTTTTGGAGCATCCCAACACAATTTTTTTAAAAATATTCTATTTTAATTCCAATACTAATTGTTTTTTTTTTTTTTTTTTTTGAAATTACTAAGTATAGAATTGTCTGAGTTAAACGCGCACTAGTTTAAGACTTTTGTGATTGATCCACTAAAAAAAGAGGATTACTCATTCTTTTTAACCACATTTATAAATATGTATGTATGTATATATATGTATGTATGTAGTGTATATATATATATATATATGTACGTACGTATATATATATGTACGTGGATATATATTTATAATGTAGGCAAATAAATAATAATAAATAGAATTTTTAGGTAGATATAGAAATTTTTAAGGAAATAGTGCTGGATAGTCAAATTTCACAAAATAATTCTAGATCTAGATAAATTTTAAAATATTTACATGATAAAAATATGGTATTATTAATACTCATTATTACATTATTATCTTATTATTAATATAATATTTTATATTATTAATACAATATTATGTGTTATCAATATAATATTGTATATCAATATAGTATTATATATTAATAATATCGTATAATGAATATTAATAATATCGAATTTTTTATTGTAATTACTAATTTTTTTGACATATTCCTAAAAAACCAAAGTTTTTATTTGGTCAAAATAATAATGATAAAGACAAATGAGGTTTCAACTATCACCAACAGAATTTTGGGACATTGGCCGACTTAACTTAGACTATGAGGTCCTTCCCTATTTTCTATCCTATGAAACTAAGTCGGTTCCATATTTTATTTAAGAAATATTTTCAAAACTCATTTTATTCATAATACCAAAAACTCATTTGACGGCCTTTTGATATAAGATTAATAGTTTTTTTTTTTTCCCACTTGTTATGTTGGAGTTTTGAATATCTTTCAACCAATGGTAAATTTATTTGTAGAATATTTGTCTTTCTTATGAATAAAGAGGCAAGCTCTTATTTATAGTGTCTCAAAAATTTTATTTTAACAATATTAAATGAAAGAGAAGAAATTATGTGTGGTTTCAAGAGATGCCACATATATCTTAAAAATGATTTGCTTCGACAAATATTCTTCAATTTATTTTAACTAGAATGAACGAGCTTGCAGAATAGAAAATTATCGCTAACATATTGATGAACCACAAACATTCAACGGTTGAAGTTTCTAATAAAACAATTTCAAAAGCTTTAAAAAAAAAAAAAAAAAAAAAACTTTAGATCATTCAGAATAGTTTACCATTTCACTTTAAACACTGCACTTATATAAAATATTAGTGGTGTAACCATTGCCGCGTGCTCATTATTTTATGTGTAAATGTGGAGCAAAACGGTTGGTTGATTACACTTTCACTTTTTTTATGAGCAAGTTATATAAATGCTCATTTACTAAAACTAGTTTGTTGTTGAAAAAAAACCTTCACTAATTTGCATATGAATAAGTAGAAAATAATCGACAAATTAAAAGAAAAATAATAAAAGATATCAAAAGAATTTAAGTGAAATTTTTTTTAAAGAAAGAACTTCTACCATGTTAAAAATTATTATAATCACACACAATTTTCTCTCCGACTCAAATTTCATAAACATTCTATTTAAGACTTATATTATTCACACCTTTTGCCACATTATTTACAAAAATACAAAATAAATTTAATTAAAGTTAGTCCATCAAACTTAAAAGTATTTCTAACTAGAATGCTTTAAAACCAAAATCAGTGTTTAGAGCACACCATTGTCTTGTATCTTTTTTATGTTGGACAATTTACTTTTAATATTTGACCTAACTTAATAAATTCTAATTAACGAGATATTTGAAGAATCCATATCTTCTGCTGCAACATGGTTTTCTCTGACAATTATAATCCTCAACTCTGAGAATTATAACATGCTCTACCATTAAAAGTATACCACTTGAAATATCACATTCCAAGATATTTCTTCTTCATCACATGTCGATACACCTTGCTAAAATTTATGGTGCAACTTCCACCTACTGGCTTATCTTGAAGTTCTACAGCCACTGACACAACTTCCACCACACACCTTATTTAACCACCAAGTCAATGTCTATGTGCAAACTTGTCGGACCGCTGACAGCACACCCTCTATCATGGCGAAACAGACATACCAGAGGTGATTTCTTTTTTTTCTTCAGAAAAGTCATCATCTCCTCTAACAAGAAATACCACATCAGCATCTAAACTTGAGCCCTTTGACGAACTTGTCAACAACTTTTTTTCTTGACAAAATCTTTCTTCTTCACTTGATTACTTGACTTCTTAGAATCTCGTTGGAACCACACCTTGACTCTACTGGATCATCATCACTGCTTGATCTTTTTATTTTATAAGCACCACATCTTGGTATTCTCTTCAAATTCTTGTGTTATCGAGTTTGTATCAACACATCTTTAACTTGCACTTGCCACAAGCCGTCGATTATCCTTTCATCAATTTTTTTAAAATTAATCTTCACTGGTCGCATAAAGGTTGACATCTCTGCTTCACCCTTAGCAAATCAACAAATAGAGAACAACACTATTCGCAACATCTAGCTTCAGTTCATTTCAAGAATTCTTTTGTGATGAGGAAGTTCCGACAAAGCTACAACCATAGAGGATACTTAGAAATTAAAAAACTACAAACCTAAAACTTTTATACCACTTTTTGGGGGAAAAACAACTTCCCTAATTACCGCAGAAATAAGTATAAAAAATTGAGAAATTAAAAGGAAAAACAATAAAAGATAACACAAAAATTTACATGGAAAAACTCTAAAATCAGAGAAAAAACTATGGACAGAAATAACTTTCATTATGTGAAGAATTGTTACAATCGCACAAAATTCTCTCCTTTACCCCAATTACATAAACACTCTTTTCAAAGTTTATAATACTCACACCCTTTGCCCCACTCTCCACAATAGAGTATAAAAGAAATTTAACTAGAGTTAGTACAACAAGCTTAAAGTGATTCTAACTTGGATGCTTTGAAACCAAAGCCACATGCTCTTTTCATAGTGCTTGGAGCACATCACTGTCTTGCATCTTTCAGATGTGGGACAATTCACTTCTAATATTTTTCCAAAGCCCAACTTTTATTGTATTTAGATGACACCTCTCCCTTTAGACACTCGTCCACATTCTCTATTGGTGCTCCACCCTAAGGCTATCCCTATTCTAATGAAACTAGTCAACTTGAATCTTGTATTGTTTAGTGGATATGACATCTAACTTTAGCTCAGTATGTGACTTTAGTTGTTTAGATTGACTCTATAAGTGGTCAAGCTAACCATGATAGTCAACTTATTTTGATTGACCATGTGCTTAACTTAATCGACCATGTAGCCAGCTTAACTTAGCCGACCACAATTGGACATCTAGCTTGGCCAACCACACATGGTTCATTGGCTTTGGTCATTGATATAATTGTTAAGGCAATTACTCGTGGTTGGCTAGCTTGGGTAACACATGGGGTTATCTAGGCTTAGCTGCCTATGTGATTAGAGCTATAGCCTGTAAGATCTAGATTCGAAAAACAAAAACAATAAACACAAATAGCAATCGCACAAGCTTTTCGTTTCAAGGTTGGAGTGACAATGCACACAACAATTTCTTTAAAACACTTTCCTTTATTTCTCAATTAAACTTTCTCTATAACTCTCTACACAACTTTTCCCCACTCCACTCTCTTTTGCTCTATGATTGTCTCTACAATTCACAATGAAGGAACACTCTATTTATAGCCTATTACAAACATGGTCTTCAAGTTCTTACCAAAATTGCTAAAACAATAAAATCTACTAATTCCTTAATTACTCTCATAAATTGACAATCCATTAATTCCTTAATTGTCTATCCACTAATTCCTAAATTAAATATTCTAAAAATACATTAAAATATATTTAAGTTTATTCCAACAAAACTCCCACATAAACTTAAATAGTCTTCAACGCCTTCCAATGACTTTAAAAATCCGTAACTTGATCCTTGCTCGCTTCAACGCCTTCCAATGCGAATAAACCGGCTCCTCTATAAACTGATTAACAATGCCAACACTTAATGCGATATCCATTCTCGCAACGGGAGCAAAAACTTCATCATAGTCAATTCCTGACTTCTACTTGTATCCCTTTGCAACAGGCCATGCTTTGTCCCGCTATATCTTCCTTACGCATTCATCTTCTTCTTGAATTCCCACTTCACGCCAATCGGCTGACTTGCATTCGAAAATTCTGTCAGCTTCCATGTATCATTGTGCTCTATCGCATTAATCTCTTCATCCATTGCGGTTTGCCACTTCTTGTCTCGCACTGCTTCTTCAAAGTTACTAACTTCCGCATCTACTAAAAGAAAAACAAGATGTACGTCATTTGTCGCATCGTACACTTCTTGTAAACTCTGCATTCTAGGTTGTTGCGGTTCTTTTTCTTCTTCTTCAATTGTTTCAGACTCTTTTGGCATACTCGTTGATGTAACGACTGGTAATTCTCCAACTTCGATGCTGACTTCCATCGAATTGTTCCAGTCTCATTCGCTTTCTTTATTTACTCGCAAACACTTTTCTGGTACGTTTCTCAAATTCAATTTATACATGCGATTTCTTACCATCTCTACTCGAGCGATTAAATGCTCTTTCTTGTCCCTTAAATGCAACGACCGGTCTTTCAAAAATATAGAATAATCATTCTCTGTGAGTTGCCCCAAACTCAAAATATTTATTTTGAGATGTGGTACATAATAAAAATCCTGGATTGACCCTGTCAAGCCATCCTTCTGCACAAAAGAAATCGTACCTTTGCCTTTTACCTTTACTTTTGAAACATCGCCAAAAAAAACATGATCGTCTTCAATTTTCTGCATCTCTTTGAACAGATGCTCGTGTCTGCACATATGGTCGTTTTTCCCTGAGTCGAGATACCACACAGTATCATTATTGTCGCCGCCTTCTTTATGCGACATCAAAAGAACACCTTCATTTCATTGTTTTCTAATGCTAAGTTGGTTGTTTCTTCAACCTTTTTCTCCACTTAACAATCTCTCGCAAAATGCCCTTCTTTACCGCAATTGTAGCATTTATTGGAATAGCAACCACTTGCATAGTGATCATACTTGTGACACTTGTAGCATTTAATATTTGAATGATTCGATCTACCGCCTCTTTCTGGACCATATCCTCTTCCGCGCCAATTCGCTTGACTCGTATGTTCCTTTTCTACATCATAACCGTCGCTTTGACTACTGCGATCATATCCACGACCTCCACGTCCGCGACCTCTACTCTGAAATTCTTTAGAATAGAGTACCTTTTCATCTTCGATAGACGCCTTGGTTTGAAGCGCTTGCTTTAGCGTTTCCTCTTTCTTCTTGTTTTTGCGTTGCTAGAGTGCCTAAAGAGAACTAGCAAACTCGTCAATAGTGAGCGTCGCAAGGTCCTTTTACTCCTCTATTGCGCATACCACATTCTCAAAATTATCTGTTAATGATCTAAAAAAAATTTCAACAACTCATGCATCTGTTAGCTTTTTGCCATTACGATTGAGTTTATTCATTACCGTCTGCGCACACGTGATGTAGTCAAATATGCTTTCTGACTCCTTCATCTATATGCTTTCCAACTCACCGCGAAGAATCTAGAGACGCACTTGCTTCAATTGGTCGGCTCCTTTGAACACTTTCTCTAAAGTGTCCCACGCTTCTTTTTAAGTAGTTGCACTTGCAATCTTCTCAAAGTCCAATTCATCCACTGCTCGGAATAGCATATACAATACTGTTTTATCTTTCGACCACGTCTCTTTCAACGCTTTGGTTTGAGCCACAGTATAAGCTGCGTAGAAATGTCCACGGGCCGGGCCGGGGCTGGGGAATGGCTTCCCCATCCCCGTCCTGAAAAAAATCTCTGTTTTTTTTCTCGGGGATCGGGGTGGGGATTTCCCCACAGGGCACCGGCGGGGATCTGGTTCCTCGCAGGGATTTTTTTCAATTTAATTTTTTTTTCATTTTTTATATATTTTTTGGATAAAAAGTTCAAAAAATTAGATTTTTTAAAAAAAAATATCTATAAGTTTCAACTATAATGTTAAAATATAAAATATCATCAACAAAGATATATTTATTTGAAAATTAAATGAGTGAATTAAGAAAATATACTAAAAAAAAAAGATAAAAGATAAACGGGGTGGGGATCGGGGAATCGGGGACGGGGAATACCACCCCCGTCCCCAACCCCGTTTCGCCAACGGCGTTTTTTCTCCCCCATTCCCTGCCTAATTGGGGATTCGCCGCGGGGACCCGGCCTGGCGGGGAAAATGGACATCCCTAAACCCTTGGAATTCTGTGGTTCTACGAAACCTTCTTCGACCACTTCCCATGCATCATGAGATCCAAGTAGCGCTTTCATCTGAATGCTTCAATTCTTGTAATTTGCCTTCGTCAATCGTGGCAGCGATAATTGACCCGTTACGTTCGCCATCGGCTCCGATACAAATTTGTAAGATCTAGATTCGAAAAACAAAAATAATAAACACAAATAACAATCGTGTAAGCTTTTCGCTTCGGGATTGGAGAGACAACGCACACAACAATTTCTCTAAAACACTTTCCTTTATTTCTCAATTAAACTTTCTCCATAACTCTCTACACAACTTTTCCTCTCTTCACTCTCTTTGGCTCTACGATTGTCTCTACAAGTCACAATGAAGGAACACTCTATTTATAGCCTATTACAAACTTGGTCTCCAAGTTCTTACCAAAATTACTAAAACAATAAAATCTACTAATTCCTTAATTACTCTCCTAAATTAGCAATCTATTAATTCCTTAATTGTCCACCAACTAATTCCTAAATTAAATATTCCAAAAAATACATTAAAATATATTTAAGTTTATTCTAACATAGCCGACACTTGGTTGGCTAGGCTGATTAAAAAAAAAAAAAAAAAACTATCATTTAAAAAGAATTATTGTTTTTAGATTTTTTTTTCTTGTATTTTATACAACATAATATATCACTTAAAATTTAGATAACTAATCAATTAGTTTTGAACTGCAAACTCATATTATCTAATATGGTATTAGAGCTCTAAGTGGGTTATTGATCTCCAAAATTTTGATCTGACAAAAGCGAGGAAAAATCCAAGTGAATAGTTTGGACCTCATCCAAGCGGATAAAAACTTAAGTGGGTAATTGATTTCAAAAATTTGGATCCAACCCAAGCGATTAAGCTAGCAAGCATTTCGGTCCACAAATTCGGATCAAATCCAAGATTGTCTTCTCTATATGACATCATCTTGAGGAGACATGTTGGGGATACTAATATTGTCTCATATTAGAAAGATGAGAAGTCTTCAACATCCTTATAAGAGATATGAGGTGGAACTCTATTCTATCTAATATGTATCACAACTCCATATGGATTATTCGTCCCCCGAGTTCCCATATGACCCAAGTGGGTAATTTGAACCTCATCCAAGCGAGCAAAAACTTAAACGGATATATGATTTCAAAAATCCAGATCCAACCTAAGCAAGTATGCGAAAGCGGATATTTTGGTCAACAAATTCAGATCCAATCCTAGATGGTCTTCTTTATATGGTGTTATCTTGAAGGGACATATTGAAGATACTCAACTTGTCCCACATTAAAAAGATAAAAAATCTTCAATATTTGTAAATAATGTATAGTGAACTACTCTCTTTACAACAAATATATTTTGAAGTAAGACTTCATATTATCTAATTAACTACTTATTGATTTCTTAAGAACAAACTTGATATTGAGATTCGATCCCAAACAATGGTACAAATATATCTATGTAAATCTTTTGGCCTCCCAAACAATGGTACAAATACATCTTCATTTTTTCGATCAAATAATGAGTTGAAGAGTAAGCTAAACACCATGCTTTATTCAATTATTTTTAAAAAATAAAAATATTAGCAAATATACTTTATAATTTTAAAGCAAACAAACAAATACGTTGCAATGAAAGAATTTTATTGATTCTCTTCTTTTAAAATGAAAAGAAAAAGGTCTATTACCGTTCACGTATTAAATTTCAACAAAAGTGGGCTTAACACAATATCAACGAACACGTGTCCTCCATTGACATTGATGCTTATTATTTTATTCCTTTTTTTTAATTTTTTTTTTATAATATTACTTAATTGTTTTTCCTTAAAAAAATTATGTTTCTCCTGTCCTTTTCTATTTTTCCATTTTCAAAATTTATTTTCCAATAAAACAAAAAAGATAGACAGATTTTCTATTTATTGACTTACGTAATGACTACGACGTTTAATTGGTATCGACATTTTGAAAAGTTTCAATTAACATATATATAAAATTGTTTTAATTTCAACATATTTGTGTTTGGGTTGTCGAGATTGTTTAGTTTACATAATGTTGGATTAATAAGATATAATTTGTATTATTTCAAAAAAAAAAAAAACAATTGCACTCTTGTTGACCTTTCAGGAGCACGTTGTAATGTGAATGACAAGATAATAGATAATTTATCATCTCACAATGAGTATGTTAAAAATAATTGAGCTTTTGGTTTCAAAAAAAATAAAAAAAATAATTGAGTTTTTATAGGGTTATACTTTTTAAAACTCAATATTTTAAGATTTCATCTAAAAACTTATACATTTTAATAAGATATACGATATTACTTTGAACTGATTATATTTGGAATGAATCTTAATTTTTATTTTTTTTGAATTAAATATCCGTTTGATTTTAATGAACTCACATATTATATTAAATAATATGTAGTTTTAACTTCAAACTAATTGATAATGACAAAATTATTTTGTATATCTTATATTTAAATGCTAGAATGTCTTTACTTTTTCAATATAGAACACCATGTGAAATTTTCAAACACTTGATCATTTCTTTTATTTGATTTTTTTTAGTCAAATAAATAATTAGAATTAGAAATTCAAACTTATGACCTTTCTTAATCATAATTAAACAGTTAAGTTATTGTTTTTATTGACACTATTTTTTAGTACAACAAAGATGTGTTTTTTTTTTTTTTTGAAAAAACAAAGATATGGTATAAAAAACAAAGATATGGTATTTTACTTCTAATAAAAGAAAAACATATTTATTGTCTCTTGAAAGGACTATCTCATTGTAAAAGATAGGAGTCTCTAAAACATGTTCTTTTACAAGTTTTTAAACTTTAAAAATTCACGGACAAATTTAATGGTAAAAATTTTTGTTGGATATTGAGACTTTAGATTTGTGATAACTGGTGTAAGAGACAACAAGAGACAATAAGAGACAACAAATCTATCCGAATTTTTATAATTGTATAATATTGTTCTCTTTAATCATAAGCTTTCATGATTTTATTTTTGGGTATCTCTCTTTCTTTATAAATCCAAAATCTACTCTTTATTTAACCAATGTAGGATTTTACAACCGTTTGTTTATATTACCAACAACTAGAACATTTATCAGTATTAAATTTGAAAGAAAGTTCCAAGATTAAAAAAAAATCATGATCGAGTATATGACGCGTACAATTTTTTATTTTTTATTTTTGAAAAATAATCTAATTTTACATGATTACATTGACCCTGTCTCACCTTTTCTTTTTAGTACATTCTTAATTATATTTTGTTTTTTTGTTTTTAGTACATCAACCAAGTTTTGGTTGGGTAGATTCAAATGAACTCTTAATCAAGAATATTTGTGCTGTTTACATTAAGCTCATCGCTTAAGTTTATTTTATTGTAATTTTAAAATGTTGCACTGTTATATTTATTCTATTCTAATTTTGAACCTTTAAATATCTACTTAATAATTGAATTTTAAAATACATTCATTTTGATTTTGCAACTATTCTATCATTTTTAGAATATTTTTAGATTTCCCATTTCCTACCGAGTAGTAATGGTCGTGTGGCCAAATTCTATGATTTTGTTTTTTTGATATACCAAATTCTATGATCTTTAAATATAATATTTTTCGTTCTCAGTAGAAAGTTTTAATAATATACCTACAATAAATTGATACACATTTGATTCCATGTACCTACTTAGCTAAATAACTGATTATAAATTAATAAGAAGAATTAAAAATATCTATAAACAAAAAACTAAAAATAGTAAAATTTTGAATTTTTTTATATTTAAGCATTAAAAAATATTTTTTGATATTGTAAGAAAAATTAAAATGAATTAAAAAAAGAATAAATTGAAAAATTTTGTTCTTAATGCATGCAAACAAAAATCCAACATTGATAAATTATGGGGAAGATCTTGGGTATATAAGGAGGGAATAACAACTCTATTGATATGAGACTTTTTAGGTGATAACCAAAAACATAACCATGTGAGTTTATGTTCAAAGTAGACAATACCATATCAATGTGGAGAGTATATGTGGATGCTTGTTATCCTTAACAAGTGGTATTAGAGCTCGACTCTTGACTTAGCATGTGGGTGATGCTCAAAACTTCCAATATTGAACAAAGAAGTGGCGAGTCTCGTATGACTCGATCTACTTTGTTCAAAGGAGGTTATTAAATTAGTTATTTTTCTGTTTTAACAATCCTCTCTATATATATGGCGAATATTTCGAGCCCTAAATAATAATGAGATATCAATCTTTTCTTTTCTTCTTCTTCTATTTCTCTCTGTTTTCTCCAGTACCTTTCAATATGGTATCAGAGCGCTATTGATGGATGTGTTCTCTTTGCTTCCGCTAAAGCTTTCTATTTCGTTCGCGTCACAAAGCTTCTCCCTCGCACAAATTCTCTAAAAAATTGAAGTCAAGCCAAAATCGACTGAAGATCTAAAAGATTTGAAAGGATCATCGAGCGATATTATGATTCCACCAAATTCGTTCGAACCACCAAGCCATTTCTTGCTGCATCACAGTGATACGAGCAACCTAGTATTGGTGACGAAACCTCTTGGAGATGATAACTACTTGAAATGGAGCAAGTCAATGAAGATTGCTCTATCAATCCGAAACAAACTAGGTTTTGTTGACGAATCAATTGAAAGACCTAAAGAAGGAGAGCTGCTTGCGTTATGGACGAGGAACAACAATCTGGTGATTTCGTGGATCTTGAATTAGGTATCGAAATGTATCTCTTCATCTATTATTTTTCTGATTGTGCAAGATCTATATGGTTAGACTTAAAAGATAGATTTCAAAAGAGGAATAGACCTAGGATTTTTCATCTAAAGAAAGCCGTAGTATCCTTACTTAGGACATACTTCTGATGGATGCTACAAGATAATCGGGTATCCACCGGGATTCAAAGGTCGAGGGAGCAGTCGAGGAAATTTCAACTCCAAATGGAATGGTCAAGAAAGTACTTCTGTAACGAGCAATATGGCAAATCAAATGTCTGAGGATACAGTTACACAATGCAAGAACATATTAAGTCTCTTTCAGAAACAAATGGAGGGATCAAAGACAGGGGCAGAGACAAACAATGTGCACATGGCAGGTACATTTCTCTCTAAATTCAATAATATAAGCAATTGGGTTATAGATTCAGGAGCATCTACACACATATGTCATGTTAAGAACATGCTTTATGATCTAAAATCGGTGCACACTACAGTAACATTACTAGGAAAAGAAAAACATAAAGTACCTCTGGCTGGATCTGTAGTTGTTAATGGATAATTAACCTTGCATAATGTGTTGTTTGTGCCACTCTCCGTGAGTTCTTTGACTAAGGATAAAGCCATTCAAGTTAAATTCTCTAATAGTGATTGTTGTATTCAAGACAAATCCACTTCGAAGATGATTGGGAAGGGTAAAGTTCTTGAAGGGCTATATGTGCTTGAAGGACCACCCTTACATTCTGATATTTTTCTTGTTAATGTTGCAAAATGTACTACCGATTCCAAATTGTGGCATTTGAGATTATGACACTTATCACAAGCACCTTTATCAATATTGAAAGATGTCTTAGGCATATCATTTACTTGTAATGACTTGAATCATTGTGATGTATGCCCTTTGGCAAAAAAACATAGATTGAAATTTGTTTCAAATAATAATAGAATGGATAAAAGTTTTGATTTGATACATGCAGATATTTGGGGTCCTTTCTCAACTATTTCTCATAAAGGGTGTAGATATTTTCTAACGTTTGTAGATGACTATACTTGATATACATGGGTTTACATGGTGATAAATAAATCACAAGTCTTAAATATTGTTACACAATTTTTTCAGCTAGGAAAAGTCCAATACAATACTAGTATTAAAAGTTTCAGGTCTGATAATGCACAAGAAATGACATTTACCAAGTTCTTTCAAGAACAAGGAGTAGAACATCAATTCTCTTGCGTTTCTAAACCCAAACAAAATTCTTTAGTTGAGAGAAAACATCAACACATATTAAATGTGGCTAGGGCTTTATTATTTCAGTCTAGGATCCCTTTAGAATATTGGGATAAATGCATTCTTACATCAGTTCATTTAATCAATAGAACACCATCATATCTATTGAAATGGAAGACTCCATATGAGCTTCTGAAAAGACGTATAGCTGATTATAAATCTTTAAGGGTATTCGAATGCCTAGTCTATGGGTCAACCTTATCTGCAAATAAAAATAAATTTCAACCTAGAGCCACACCATCAGTGTTTCTGGGATATCCATCAGGAATAAAAGGATTCAAGTTATTAAATCTTGAAACAAAGATGGTGTATATCTCACGAGATGTAGTATATGTAGTATTTCATGAAAATATTTTCCCTTTTCCACCTAAAAAGATTTTAGAAAATGAAGAAGTCTTTTTTGGCAATCAAGTCCTACCTAAAGCTGCTAATATAACTCTTCACAATGATGAAGAAAAGGACATGTCAGAAAATTTTAAAAATAAAGCAAAAGAGATAGATTTGGGGTCCAAAATAAGTACCACTGACTTGACGAAAACAAGGGAAAGTAGTCATATTAATTTGGAAGAGGACAAAAGAAGCACTATTCCATATGAATGCTTGGATGAATCTTTGCAAAATCCTTCCTTTATTCCAAATCAAAGTGAGATAAGACATGATGATATAACTATCCAAAGGACAAATCCTTCCTCTATTCCTGCACAAACACAAGAACCCCTAGACAGTGTTTTAGCTAACCGAAGGTCCACGAGATCTATCAAACAACCTTCATATTTGAAGGATTATCACTGCTCTCTTATATCTAAAGATAAAAGTCATGTCCTATCCAAAAGTTACCTTTTAAAAGACCATTGTCCCATAATCTTAAATCCTTTTCATTACTTGTCTCAACATAACGAGAACCAGATTTTTATGATCAAGCAGCTCAAAGTAATGATTGGCAGAAGGCTATGCAAGATGAACTCTTGGCCATTGAAGAAAATGGAACTTGGACAATGGTAAGACTTCCTAAAAATAGAACAATAGTAGGGTGTCGTTAGGTGTACAAAATAAAGTACCTAGCAGATGGATGTATAGAGAGATTCAAAGTAGGACTAGTAGCAAAAGGATACACACAAAGAGAAGGTGTAAACTTTACAGAAACGTTTGCCCCTATAGCAAAGTTGGTTACTGTGAGAGTTCTATTAGTATTAGCTGTTTACAAGCAATGGCCAATCATCCAACTAGATGTCAATAATGCTTTCCTCCATAGAGACTTAATGGAAGAAGTGTACATGGATTTGCCAGAAGGTTATAGGCCAAGTAAGGATGAAAATGGTGAGGAGAGATTGGTGTGCAATCTACACAAATCCATCTATGGTTTAATGCAAGCATTAAGACAATGGTATGCAAAATTTTCTAACACTTTAATATCTCTTGGTTTTAGTCAGGCAAAATCTGATTATTCTCTATTTGTTAAAGGATATTGTGATTATTTTATTGCCTTATTAGTCTATGTAGATGACATAATAATAACAGGTGCTAACATGAGAAATATCGAAGCAGTGAGGCAGGTCTTGCATACTTAGTTCAAACTCAAGAATCTAGGTGATATGAGATATTTTGTTGGGTTGGAATTAAGTAGAACTGCTCTAGGAATGTCAATCTCACAAAGAAACTACACCTTACAAATCATAGAGGAAGCATGTATGATAGGAGCAAAAACGGAAATTCTTCCAATGGACCCAAACGTCAAGCTGCAAAGGGACATGAATGAAAAACTCCTAGATTCTACCAAATATAGAAGGTTAGTAGGTAAATTAATCTACTTAACCATTTCTAGACCAGAAATCACTTATGCAGTAAAAAAATTAAGCCAATATGTCTCTTCCCCTAGCAAATCTCATCTTGCATCTCCTAATCATTTGGTTAAATTTCTAAAAGGTTCTCCTGGACAAGGTATTCTTCTCAAACCAACTAATTTTTTTACTTTAAAGAGTTTTGTCGATTCTGACTGGGCTTCTTGTTTAGATACAAGAAAATCCACATCTGATTTTTGTATTTTCTTGGAGATTCTCTAGTGTCATGGAAGTCTAAGAAACAAACATTTGTTTCAAGATCATCAGCTGAGGCCGAATATAGAGCTATTGCATAAGTGACATGTGAATTTCTCTGGTTATCTTATCTACTTAAAGACTTGAAGATTCCAAGTGTTCGGCCAGCTTTCCTATTTTGTGACAATGTTTCAGCTATCCATCTCGCAAACAATCCCATTTTTCATAAGCGAACAAAACATATCAAACTAGACTGCCACTTTATAAGAGACAAGATCGCAAGTGGTTTCATAAATATTCTACCAATTCAAAGTAAACATCAATTAGCTGATCTTTTCACAAAGGGTGTTGCCACCTTCTGTATTCTTTCTATTATGTTCCAAGTTGGGCTTAATTGACATTTATTGTCCAACTTGAGAGGGCATTATTTTGTTCCAAGGTATTAGATTATTAGATATGAGGGCATTATTGTAAATATACAAGGAGAGGTTTTATTGTTATTTTTTTGTTTTAACAATCCTCTTTATATATATGGCGAATAGTTCGAGCCCTAAATAATAATGAAATATCAATCTTTTCTTCTCTTCTTCTATATCTCTCTGTTTTCTCCAATACCTTTCAATAGAGGTCTCTACATATAGACAAATTATCGATAAGTTTCGAAGGATTCAAAGGGTGCTTTGGTCGAGGGGAAATTTGTTCAAGATCAGGAGGATTAGAGCTAATGCATGCAAACAAAGTTTTTGGGTATAGAAGAGGACAACAATTTCATTAATATGAGATATTTTGGATAATGATAAAAAACAAAACCATGCAAATTTACATTTAAAGTAAACAATATTATATCAATATTGTGGAGGTTATGTAAATGTTCATTGTCCTTAATAATTCAAATGAATAAATTAGATTGAAAATTTTTTAGACATTTTTTTTTAATATTTGGAATTTTTTAGGAAATTTAACTATGACATTTTTTTAAGTTCAAATTGGGGTCGAGGTCACAATTAGGATATACTGCTCTCAAATAAGATGAAAATCAAATATAACTTTTAAGATTAAATTCGTGATCATAAAATTGAATTGAATTACAACTAACTAACCAACCCGTCATCAACATGCCACAAATGATATTCAACTATGTCCTTATAGATGGACGATAATCGGCAACTGCAACAATCTAAATTTTAGGTTTTAGATTATACTATTTACTCAATTATTTTGTTTTAATTTAGTCAGACAGTCAACATAAATTATTATCTTTATTACAACGCAGTGTTGTAATTGTTTGATTTAATATAACTAACTGTGCCTAGCAAAATAATTATATAAAAAAAGGTATAAATAATTGGAAGCTATGGATATGGAGTTATTTATAAAATAAAAATACTTATGAAAACAAAATCTAAATAATTGAAATGACCAAACAACACGTCACCTGGTAAAGTTCTTATAAAATTTAATTTGGTAGTAAATGAAAAGGTGAAAATTACGATGTGAGGGAAACATAGATTCATAGATCGGCCATAAATGAAAATTTTCTATGTTTATTTTTTATTTTTTATTTTTTTCCTTTTCTAATTTTTAATTTTATAATTATTCATAAGATATGATAGTTCATATTCATCATTTTAGTTTTTTTTTTAAGATTTTATTTATCATTTTAGTTGAATATGGATACCGACGCATATGTCTTTAACTAATTGCATATTATTATTGTGATAGCTTATGAAATCACAACAATAATAATAATTAAAAAAAAAAAACGTGATCGAAATTTACGTGGTCTGTTGATGATGAGTTAATTATTTTATGGACAAAAAAAAAAAAACTTATCATCAAAGAGTAGGTCAAATTGAGACTATAGCTTAAAGAGAATTTATTTAGTACATTTTCATAAAACTCAAATATAAATATGATTCAAATATACAAAAGTTTAAATACGAAAATTTAAACTCAATAACATATTTAATATAAATTTTGAAGCTGTTACTCTCAAAATTCCACCAGGGCATTACCTATTGTTGGGTTTTTTTACCAATAAATAATATAGATAAATAAATTACCTCTCGTAAATTGTGCAATGGAATTCACATAAAAAATTCGATGAAAGTAAAACACTCAATAGAGAATAATCACAAGGACTAAACTCTCTCTTGTTCATAGTCTAAATCCTTTTTCTTTTTCCAAATGCCAAATGGAGATCTCTCTAAGAGAATAATGAGAATGTTTTCCTCAAATTGTGTTGTGTCTTCTTCCAAAACACAAACCTATTTATAGGCTTGTAAATACTGTTACCAAAACTAAATGGTACGTTTGTTGTTTACAAATAAACAAAACATTAATAATAAATTAATTAAATAACATATATATTTAATTCATTTTATTAAGTAAATACGTTTATAATACGCAATTAATTAAATAACTCACATTTAATTAATTTCTCAATATATATAACTTACATCTTCCACTCGCACATAATGTACTTTCATTACGGGCGTATAAGACACAAGTCTCATTCTCATTACTCAAATCAAGGAACACATCCTTTTCCATTTGTATCAGAATTAATACAAGAAACTAGGCCGTGTGACCATCATACTTTTATCTCGATGGCTCGTTACTTTATAACGGTTAAGTATATAAAGTAACCTTGAATTCGAAGTAGATTTAGTATGAAGTGCCCTAGATTCATTTAATCACATTGATCATCACTCAATATCTCTTTTGATATATTACATTTACATATTTGTGTATTCACAATTATATCACAAAAATATAATTGGTCGATCAGTGAATATACCATAATGTGACACTTGACATGATCTTCCCTTTTCAAAAAAATTTTCCATTTCAAAACAACTGTTTTCTAGGTAGGTCCCATTAGATTGAATCATTCATGATCATTGGTGACCTCCCTAAGAAGACTAACATTGAAGTGAAACTTCAAAATTTTTAGTTAAAAGGTCATAAAGGGTACTTATAGAGATTTCCCAATCTCAAGGGTCTCATACAATGAAGAAGTAGAGATCAAATAACTTCTGTTACCCTATATGGTCACGTTAAGCACATGTGGTATGAAACACATGTTATAGTATTATACTCTTTAGGATCAGAGCGTATGTCTAAACTAATATTGTAAAGATGATAGTATAGATACACGCATTATCTAACTCGAGTACACTACTCTACTTTAATACTCTATCAACGAATGACAACAGGACTTCCGTCTAGCATTCATAGACAGTTTAAAATGAACAGTGGAATTTTTCGTCTTCGATCATAACATGATCTCATCTTGATCACTTATCAAGGCGATATTTTCTTTTAAGCAATTTCTCTCATTTTATTGTACCATCATAACAATAAAATTGCTTCAAAGTATCTCATTTCTAATCGACACATGAGTCATAGAAGCGATTGCTTGTGTGAGAAAGCCAATCTACTGTCCGACATACTTTTGATTAAATGTACAAAACATTTGTGTTTATGCATCATAAAGTACACAACTTTATTCCATAACTCAAAATAAGCATAATACAATTTCTTAAGGACTACAAAGTCAAAACCTATGCAATCCTAGAGATTTAATATGTTTATTAAAAACATCTCTTAGAATGTTAAGGGGTCTGCAACCATGTTGCTCATTGAAATGTATTGCACATTCACTTCCTTTTGTGCAACCATGTTCCTCACAAAATTGTATTTAATGTCTATGTGTTTTGTCTTGGAGTGATATTTGAGATCCTTTGTGAAAGCTATAGCAGCTTGGCTATCACAATTAACTAACACTGAGTTAGATATATTTTCTTCAAATCCCAAATGACTTTAGAATCTTTTAAGACACACTGCTTCTTGTACTGCCGCTAAAAGTGCAAAAAATTTAGCTTCCATTATTGATAATGCAATACAAGTTTGTTTCTTATTACTCCATGAAATTGCTCCATTGCTCAGTAGGAATGCATATCTTGAGGTAGATTTTCTTTAATTTAAATCTCCTCCCCAATCAGCATATGTATAACCTTTTAAGCTCAAACCATTTCCTTTATATCAAAGTGAATAATCCATGGTTCCTTTGAGATACAGAAGTATTCTCTTAACTGCTTTCCAATAGGGTTGTCTAGATTTGCCTGAAATCGGCTTACCATTCCAACGACAAAACATATGTCTGGTATTGTACACATCATGACATACATGAGGCTTCCAACAACACTCGAATAAGGAACTTTTCGCATTTTTTCAATTTCTTCAGAAGTTTTTAGCACATTCTTTGGCTCAAGTTATCGCCTTTTGTGATTGGAATATCAATGGGCTTACAATCTTGCATCTTAAACTTTTCAAGAATTTTTTTGATATATTGACCTTGTGACAAGGTCAAAATCCTTTTGGAGCAATCTCTTTCAATCTTGACTCCTAGTATATAAGATGCTTCACCCATATCCTTCATTTGAAAATTGGAGGATAACCATCCTTTAATGATTAATACATATTCCTTATCCTTTCCAGCTAACAGTATGTCATCCACATATAGTGAAAGAATCACAAACTTATCTTTGTTTGTTATAACATACACACAGTGGTCCTCATCGATCATATGAAAACCATATGAAATGACTACTTGGTGAAACCTAATGTACCACTGCCTCAAAGATTATTTAAGGCCATAAATTGACCTCATCAATTTACATACTTTATCTTCTTGCCCTTCAGTAACGAAACCGATAGGTTGTTGCATGTAAATTTCTTCTACCAGCTCACCATTTAGAAATGCTGTTTTTACATCCATTTGATATAATTCTAAATCTAAATTGGCGACTATGGCTAGGATGAGCCTTATAGAGGTAAACCTTACAACAGGTGAAAAAGTCTCTTCATAATCTATTCCTTCCTATTGTGTGAATCCTTTGGCTACAAGCCAAGCCTTATATCTTTCGATTAAGCCATTAACTCTACGCTTGATTTTAAGAATCCACTTGTTACCAATAGCTTTGTGCCCTTTAGGGAGATCAACTAGCTCTCATACTTAATTATATTCCATAGACTTCATTTCTTCATCTATTGCTTTCATCCAATTTTCTCTATTTGGACATTGAAAAGCTTCTTGAACACTATTCGGCTTTTCATGATTCTCTAGCGTAATCATGTATGCTTCGTAATCAACATGTCGTTTTGGTATTCTACCACGAATACTACGCCTTATTTGTGGTCCTTGTATAATTTGTTCGGCAATCAACTCACGAGTTGTTTGCGATTCTCTTAAATCACATGCAGTGTTCCAATATCTCTCACTTGGATGGGATACTGTTGGTAGATCATTGAGATTATCCAATGATTGATTTGATAAAACCAAATCATTTTGATCATTATTTTCAAATAGGGACATCTCAATATTAATCTCACCTTTCTTTGGAAAATCATTGTCTAAAAGTGTTACATTTCGTGATTCAAATTCAACTACACTTCTACTTTCTTGTTCATTGATGAACACACACCCTTTTGAGTGTTCAGAGTATCTTATAAATATACAATTTTTACCTTTTGGACCTAGTTTTCCATATTGATGTAAAGTCTCATGTACATAAGCATCACATCCCCATGGTCTCAAACCATTAAGGTTTGGCTTTCTACCAGTCCATAATTCATAGGGTGTGGAAGTGATAGACTTTGAAGGCACTAGATTTAGTATATATGCAGCAGTCAATAAGGCATCACCCCAAAAGGTGATTGGTATGTTTGCTTGTGCCATCGTTGACCTAACCATTTCCAGAAGAGTTCTATTTCTTCTTTCTGCTGCCCCATTTTGTTGTGGTGTTCTTGGGGTAGTTAGCTGCCTTAATATACTTTTTTCCTGACATAACTGTTTAAACTAATTGATTTTCGACCATAAATATATATTTTCTAAAACAATCTAATGCTTCAGACTAGTGGGAAATTAGATAAACATGACCATAACGTGTAAAATCATCTATGAAAGGGATAAAATATTCACTTCCACGCCTGACCTTCACACTCATAGGTCCACAAATATCAGAGTGAATTAATTGCAGTGGAACTTCAGCCCTAGTTCCTTTTCCAAATGGTTTTCTTGCCATTTTTCCCTCTAAACAATTTTCACATATAGGTAAGTCAACAATATTAGTTTGTCCTAACAAACCTTCTTTAGCTAATCTAGTCATTCTATGTTGACCTATATGACCTAATCGAGTATGCCACGTAGTCACATCGACATTTGCATCAACAGATGATGATATAAAGAAAAAATTAACAAAATCATGAGATATCATATTAATAACATCCATTATCATAAAACTATTCAACATATATCCAGACCCATAAAGTACGTTGTTCAATAAAATAGTTAATGAACTACCAGACATATTAAAAGTATAACCAAGTTTTACAAGGATAGAGACAGAAAGTAAATTTTGCCGTATATTTGGTGTATATAGCACATCATGCAAAAATAAGGTTCGCCCATTTCGCATGTTCAATTGGCAAGAACCAATCCATTTAACAGGTACTCGTGCATTGTTTCCAACATAGAGCCATCTTGCAACTGACGGAATTCGACGAAATTCCACATACACCCCACGTTTTTTATCTATGTGGTCCGTGGCTCCAGAGTCTACAGTCCACAAAGGATGAGAATCAGCCAAGAAAATGGAGCTAGAAACACAACTTTTCGAAATCAAGGAACAAATCTTGAATTTATTGAAAAATTTGTACCTTCTTGGGTTCAGTACACTCACGAACATAGTGACCCTTCTTTTGGCAGTTATAGCACTTGATGTTGGCTATGTTTCATTTAGGACGATAATTGAGACGCTTTCCCTTATTATTATCATTCCTATTTTGCTTACTTCTCTTCTCCTTACCATCATCATTCTTATTAAAATCTCTCTAATGTTTACGTTTGTAACCTTTGTTCCCACGGGAACTAGGTTCAACCATATACACGTCAGCATGGTTAGGCTTATTTGCCTCCATGCGATCCTCTTCTAATTCAAGATGACGTGCAACATTAGTGAGAGTTTTGATTCTCCCATTGTAGGTAATGTGCACCTTCATGTGCTTCCAACTGTGTGGAAGAGATCTAATGGTTGCTTGAACTTGCTGCTCATCAGTTAGGACATGGCCAACATCTTTCAGCTCATTAACCATGTTAGACATTTCTCTCATATGTGTCGCATATTATGATGGAGGCCAGAATGCGCACCAACGATAGTCGAAAATACCAGAATCTTCATGATGGAGGTCGAAATGCGCACCAACGGTAGTAAAAAATACACTAGTGACATCACCAAGTTGGAGGCGTAATGGTGAAAGAGAGAATCGAGAAATGGGCGAAGGAAACGAATAAGATTTGTGTGTCAAATGAGTAAAACCATTTTCTCTCTCTAATTAAATCTCACCAATAAAAAATCTTTAATTTGTTTTCTCTTTAACTTTACCCATAAATGGTAAATGTAAATTATGCATTCTAAATCTCTATTTTTGCTACATGGCATCAATGGGTATTTTTAAGAATAAAAGGTAACAACTGAGATTGATTTTACTAGATCAAATCTAATTAAAACCTACCATAACTATTTATGGTTATTCAATTAATATTCTATTAATATAAACTTTGACTATAAAACAATTTAGCCTAAAATATAAAATTGGCTAAAATTAAGCAATGAATTTAATGTTTAATTCAATTAGTAATAAATATAGGTTTAAAATACTTATTTAAACCAATTACTAATTTGTCATTATTAGTTAATATTGAAACCAAATATCACAAAATGGTTATCAAACTGAGTGTATATTTTCTTTTCTTTTCTTTTTTTTTTTTAAATGGATATTTATAATATATTTTATACATTTTCTTATAAATTTCCCTAGTTTTTTTTTTTTTTTTTAATTACAACAATTATTGATAGTTTTCAATATTATTTTCTTTCAAATTTACTTTTTATGATTATATACCTTTATTAAAAATGACTTCATCAAGTAGTAAGAATTTACAATTTGAACTAAACAGTCAGTCTCTCCATTTTCTATAAAATGAGTACATATATCACATTTCATTGTGTTTAGTGTTCATCTTCTTTAGTTGTTTGTTAGGGATTTTTAAATTTTTCGGAAATTGTAGGATAGTATATTAAGGGTACAATTGAAAAACTGCGATTCCAATCAATTGAAACTTTTGGACTAAGTAAGAAGTATATCAAACAATTTGATTTTGGTTGAAATTTAAAATACAGTACGAAGTATCTAAAAAAATTTGGTATTAATTGAAGAAATGAGAATTCTCACATTTGTTTGATGAGGAATGTGGAAAAAAATGATTTCAAAAAAAAAAAAAAAAAACAAAGGAATGTGAAAAAAAAAAGGAAACTAAACCTCACCAAATCAATAATATTATATATCTAAACCAAATAAATTCACCTTTATCATCGATGTACAAATCGAATCCATAGTAGGGGTGATTTCGGTTCGGTTTTTGTCGGTTTTGTACCAAACCGATATCTTCGGTTTTCAAAAAATTGATCCGATCCAATGTCCAATAAAGTATAGAACCATTGGTT
>JBBMKA010018719.1:0-29573 GCA_037833695.1 Sechiopsis laciniata | reverse complement strand
CTCATTTTTCTACCCAAATTAAGAAACGTTTCTTTTTATCTAGAGAACAAGAAACGGGAACAGTTATCAAACAAGTCTGTTTCTCAAAAAAGAAGAAACAGAAACAAGAAACAGGAAACGGGAACATTATCAAACGAGCCCTAAATGTTCTTTTGGAGATTGATATTTTTGGGAGGAAATGTTGTAATAAAATTCTTGTGCGAGAATTCTCAACTCCTTACGAGGGTGTCTATTTGCCATATTTAAAAATAATTTAGATGAAAAATTTGCTAATTATTTTTTAAAAATTTACATTCAAAAGGAATTTTTATAACTTTTTAAAATAATTTTTTATTTTTAATTATTCATTTACGATAATTCATTTATAATTATTCAATCATTTATTACAATTTATTTTTAATTATTTATTTTAAATCAACTAAAATAATTTATTTTTAATCTTTTTTTTTTCAACTACTTAAAATAACTATTCATTTTAAATCTATAACTCATTCTGTTTCCTCTCCCCAACCCCATAATTCAATCTCTCATGTGGACCCATGACCATGGTATTCAATTTAATTTTTACTAAATAATGAAATCAACATGTCACAGTTCATTTGGATATTATTTTAGCCAAATTGTATATTAATAGTTTAGCCAAACTATTTTAATATTGTGTTTATTTTAATGATTAAATACAATTTTAAAGGAATTTTGAATATGATAAATAATTATAGCCGTTTTAGATTGACTTTGAACATGCGTAAAGATTGTTGTAGCTGAAATTTTGGCACTTGACTTGTTCTTTCTATTGTTGATTATTGGTGGCATCAAAGAGCTTTTACCAACCCACCATTCAAAAGCCCTACCTGCTAAAAATGGATCGGCCTTTTATTTATTAGTTTTTATTTTTTTATTTTATTTTATATTTTTTTTTCGTGTGCCTCAAATTGGTCAAAATCTCCACCAATCTTCTCGAAAGTCCACATATTTTTGTTTGAGTTTTTTTTAGTTCAACTCCACATTATTATTTTTTCGTTTTGAAATTGTCTAAATTAATCCTTGAATATATTTTAAAGAGCAATATTTAGGTAAGGGTGGGTAAGTATTTTAGAAATACTTACACACTTTAGAGCCACATATTTTTACTTTTTTTTAAAAAATTGACTTTGATTGATGGAGAGAAAAATACTAAAGTGAAGAGAGAAATACAAAAAAATAAAAATGTGTGATTGTCAAAATACTTACTCACCTTTATCTAAGAATTGCTCTATTTTAAATTATGTTGCTTTCTCTTTCTATGCATCCCAACATGATTTGACATACCAACTAATTAAAATAAAATGGTAAATGATTAGAAATGTTCATTTTTTGTGCAAACATTTGCTTCTATTGAGGTTGGGAGTAGAGATCGAGATGGAACAAATTTTTCCATTTACCAATTTATCATTTAGAAAATAATTTTCATGATATTGAAATTACTAATCTGAGTATTTAACGTCTTAAAAAAATCTTAAATATGATTTTACGATCTCTTTTATAAATTTAAAAAATATATTCATATTTTGTTTTAATATTTAAATTATTCACATTGTTGAACTAATTATGATTGATATTAACTTTAAATTTATAATAAAGACTAATTTTAAAAATTTTTAAATACAAAAACTATAGTTTGAAATCAAAAGTAACAAAACTCAAAATAATAGAGCAAAATAGTATTTCAACATTTTCTATAAAAAAAACAGTTTCTAAAAATTACAGTAATTTAACAAATGTTTCATTATCGATAACTGTACCAACAAGAATAACAATTTCAAAAATATGTATAAAAAACTAACAAAAGTTAAGGAATGTTTGTTTGTTGAATTTATGGAGGGTTTAGAAGGAGTATTTTCTAATTATTCATAATGAAACATTCAAAATAATTTCTCAATTTTAGTAATTCATTTTTAAGTATTAAAAATAAATCTTCATTTCAAATCTATATTCAATCAATTTAATGTCTCTAACTCTACAAAAAAAATCACATCTAAACGAATTTATTACTCCAACTCTTCCATAAAAATCTACATCGAAACCAGTTATTACAAAAATTTAGTTTTATTGCTACCAAACCATGATGGAGTGGCTCAATTGGTCAACGAGAGACTTAGAGTACATAAAGTGATAAGTTCAATTCATGTTAACTACCTACGAATTAATTTCCTACGGCATCCAAATGTTGAAAATTGGCACTAACAATTACAAATAAAAAAAATAAAAAAATTTCTTACTACTAAATAGCTCATCAAACTAACTCTTCGTTGGGCCTCCTAAATGTTCAAATCCTTCTCAATTATGGTTGAATTAAAAAATAGTTATAAAATTATAGGAAATAACTCTTAAAAAAAAGAATAAAACAAAAATAAAATTGCATAAGCTTTGAATCTCCGTTTTAGGTAAGTAAAATGATGGAATGTGACATGAATACTATTTTTATGAACGAAAGTAATGAATGAATAAAAAATAATTATTAAAAAAAAAGAAAAGAGGAGTGGGTAGGTGAGAGAGGGGGTAGGTGTGCAAAATGCAAATGTGTGGTAGGTGAAGGAGTGACGTGGAGGTATGTGAGTCGTTAGTCAAAACGACGGCGTTGCCTCTACTCTAAATTATTAATCTCCATTTGTCGACGCTTCCCGTTGCCAACACCACAATCACAATCACAATCACAATTCACACCTAACACACACCACCCCCGCAAACCGTCGTTTTTACACTTTTTTTTTTCTCTTAATTTTATTAGTCTAAGCAGATGTTTAGTTTGCTCGTTTGAAATCCTGATTTTCAAGAGTCTAGATTTTTTAGAATCAGATAGTGTAATTTGATTCTTCCAAATTTTTTATTACAATATTTGATTTGTTGTATTTTTATTTCGAAATAAAAAATTGTGTTTGATTTGTTATATTGTAACTTTCTAACGAATCATAATAAAATATTAAAAATAATATTGATGGAGATAATTATGATTTTTTTTTTGTTTTATTTTTATTATAAAAATATTGTTTTTATTATTACTAAGTTTCAAATTAAAATAATAACAATAATTATTATTATGTCTCAACAAATTATTATTATTTCACTAGTGTTATGGGCAAAATTAAGCTCGAGAAATTGGGTTACTCGGAGTGGAGTCGGGCCCACAAAAGATGGTCTTAGGATTAGACTGGCCCGGTAAAGTAAGGCCCAAAGAAGTCGACACGAGATCCAAGGCAAGCGCACAGGCCCATCGTGTCGCCCAGGCGAGGCCACGCAGGCCTACTAGGCCGTCTAGGCGAGGCCACCAAGACTGCCCTGGTGCGCGCCACACAGGCCTGCCAGGCTTCCCAGACGAGGCTACCAGGACGCCTAGGCGAGGCCACCAGGACGCCCAGGCGAGGCAACTAGGTTACCAAGGCGAGGCCACTAGGATGCTTAGGTGAGGCAACCAAGCTGCCAAGGCGAGACCACTAGGATGCCTAGTCGAGGCAACCAGGCAGGTCGGGTCAACAGTTGACCCGGTTGGGTCGGATCAACCCATTTTCATCTTTTTGGCCATATCTCCCCCGTTTTAGCTCTGATTTGCGCGCCGTTTTCACCAATATTCGTCATTTTTCTTTATCTACGCATAGACCTTATTTGGGGCTCGACCCAAAATTTGCCTAAAATAGAAATATTCACCCAAATAGGAGAATATTTCTATAAATCAATATTTATTTTTACGAAAGTGGTCACCTACTCGCCTCATATATATATATATGCAAGTCATTTAGTCAAGAGGTAAGCTAATTTGAAACCCTAAACTTGACTCACCTACCCACCTCTTTCAATATCGACTGACTTAGGCATCGGAGGCGGCGTAGCTCACACCACAAAGGTGTCCAGTTCTGTTTGTTTTGTAGGTAATTCGTCCCCGATCGAATACAAATTCACCGTTGATCTCGAAGACCAAATTTTGGCATCAACAGTTGGCGCCGTCTGTGGGGACGAGTTCGTGCTTTCCCTAGAAACAAGTTGCTAACGCTGCTCTTCACCATTGAAGATGAGTACGAGTCCTAATAACCGAGGTCAGGAAGTTGAGTCTGATGACGAGAGACATCCTAGAAGGATAGCTGCCTGAGGTGGTACCGAGACAGAACACAATCCAGGAGTAGGTGGGGTCATGCAGACCACTGTCGAGGAGAGTCCGTCTGATTCGAAAGTAACCGCGTTGGAAAGAAGAGTGCAAGACATGTCAGAGGCGATTGGACGACTAACTGAGTTGTTTCGGACACCGCCACCAGTCACCCCTGCGATCACGAAGCACCAGAGGCGAGCTCTGCCAACGGCACGACCACTTGCTAGAGTGGAGCCAATGGCGGAGTTAGAAAGCGTTCAAAAGACATAGCCTCCGCGGAAGAACCACACTAGGACGGGTAGAGAACATGATGGACCTGACCTGGCAGGTACTACAAGGGAGCCCGACACGACACCTCTGCGCAGAGATCCAGCGAAAGGAAAGACACCTATGACTGATGAACCAGCCAGGACCGCAAGCGCGAGAGTAAGACCTGTAGAACAATTAACCCTCGGAGGGAATGATCGACATAGAGAACCAGTGGAACGCACCCAAGTCACCTCCAAAGTGGGGAGTCTCGATCCCAGTCGAGGTCGGTCCGAAGTCGCAGCAGATATTCTCGTGGTACGCCGAGTATGTCAAGATCGAGAAGAAAAACCAGACCGATAGAGGTAAGGAGCAGCGGAACTGACCAGGGATCCGATTTAAGGGAGCTGATCAACCTTTGGTGAAGGGAGCTAAGAGATGGAGCAAAAGGCCAGCCCTAGATGGTTGAGTTAAAAAATATCCAAGACCAGCTAGGAGACATGAAGAAAGCACAAGATCATGATGGACTTGACCTGGACAACCTTGTGGACCAGGTAGACCCACCATTTACTGATGAAATAATGTTCGAAAAAGTACCGACCAAGTTCAAGCTACCCACGATGAAGGCATATGATGGTTCAAAGGATCCGGTGGAGCACCTAGATACGTTCCGGTCATGGATGGAACTCCATGGAGTTCGGGACGGCATTAAATGTAGGTCATTCTCCTTCACCCTCACCAGAGCTGCTCGTAGATGGTTTAGAAAATTGAAGCGGAAGTCCATCGCTTCCTTCTGAAAGTTGGCAAGAGCTTTCATTACCCAGTTCTTAGGAGGTCGTGACCAGAAAAAGCCAGCCACACATCTGCTTACAGTAACAAGGTAGCTACGAGACACTTTGAGAGTATGTGGCAGGGTTCAACTATGAAGCATTGCAAATTGAAGGATACACCGATGGCGTAGCACTGACAACAATCGTCAGTGCGCACTCTCGCGTTCCACGTAGCAGCCCAGCCCGCTCAGTCGTGCGCCATTTTCACATGCAACGCGCACGCATGCCAGCTGCACCACACGCTAGAAGCGTGCCCGCTTCACGTTGCTGCGCATTGATCGTCTACGAGCTGTTCTTGCACAGCAGCCTTCCCCAGCGATCGCATGTGCCTGCCTAGTTGCACGCCACATGCATGCCAGCATCGCAGTAGCCCGCCCAGTGTCGCACATCCACTTGTTGTCTTGACAGGCGTGTTCTTGCACCCTTTGTTTTATCATGTAGCTTCGGTTTGTGTGCTGCCTAGCTTAGGATTTGGGTAATTCTCTTTTCCCTTGAGTTTTTCATTGGTTGTTATCTAGGCATTTATTGATTGTTAGCATTATTCTATGGATTTAGGTTGTGAACTTGTTCGTTGTTCGTCGTCTGCATCTCAAGGAGCACTTAGTTCTATTTATTTCAGGTAAGGATTTCTTACCTGGGCTGTGCAGACTCTGCATATGTTTATCATTGATATTTGTTTGATGCTTTGTATGCCTTACTTGTTATGAGCATGTCTAGGTGAACTCGTTTGTTGTATGTCTATTTGTCTTCGAGCATGTCTAGGTTGTCGACTGTTTGGTTGGTGATCTGACTGTATTGCTAGCATATGTATCAGTTCTATGTTTCTGCTTATTAGTACCCTGCTAGGGATAACTTTTTCCTGTTTAGCATGTATTTGGTGATCTGTCAGGGAACTGAGCATGTAGCACTTTTAGTATGTTTATACAGTTAGATTGTCATCATCTAGAGGTTCTGAGAGGACGTGATGTAACACGCCACCTTCTCAAACCTAGGGATGTGATGACCTTGGTATAGCCTAGTTTTAGGCCTGCTAGAGCAGGATTCTGATCATAGTGATGGGTGTGAACAGGCTACCACAGTTGGGTGTCGAGGGCCTCCCACCAGCTGTGGATCAGTGGATACCATTCCGAGTCTTGTTAGGCGTGCAGACCTGGACTAGTGTAGTCTACTTAGACCTGTATAAACCTGGTTTACAACAACATGCGATGTGCGCGCGCATGCACTAGATGCCGAGAGGAAGACTCTCTCAGGCTAGTGTCATCAGCATACCTTTCCCCGTGTTGTCTAGAGCTGAACACTTGGATCATCCTTCAAGTGTTCAAATCATTGCGGTGAGCTAATTGATAGGTCGAAAATCATCGAACTCTCCATATTGGGAGTTATGTTGATAACTCAAGTTTGGGAAAAATGATGATTAGTATTGCATGTATTGCTAGGATGCTAGATGATGTGATTATATGTGTACTATACCCCGGTTAGAGATTCTTACTGAGTACCTTCGTACTCACCTTTATTTCTATAGTTTTCCACCAGGTAACTTGAGACAGCACTGGGATGGCTAGTGGAGGAGCTAACTGATTATGGGAGCCCACTGTCATTATTTAATATTTATTCTTTCATTATTTGATTCAACATAACTGTTAGGATTGGTTTATTATTTCGAAATGTTTTTAATAATATCTAGCCAGAGGCTTGAACTACGTTTTTGGTTATTTGTTGGAACTGTGTTTCTATTTAAAAACAAAGGGAGTTATTTGGTTTTCAATTATTTTCTGTTATAACTGTATTTGAACCATGCATGATGAGTAAGAACTGGATTTAGGACTGCTTTAAAAGTAGGGTTCTTACAGTTGGTATCAGAGCCATGAGTCAGAGATTTTGTAGACTGATTTATTGAGTAAGTCGATTGTCCCCATGATCATTTGCACTCCAACAACCATCAGGTATGTCGAAAGTTAGTTTATAAAAAGATTGTTTACAGTACTTGCATCTAGCTTACATGTCTTTTCTTGATTGCTTGTGGTGTTGGTCCAAGCATGGACTGACTTAGGATGGCTTCAAGTTTAGATCTTGAGCCATGGCTGATCGTCGAGTTACCTAAAGTTTAGCTACAGAGATAGCATCTTCTGGGAAGGGTGCAGAGACACTAATGACAAGTTGCAAGCCTATTGTCGTTATTGCAGCCAATTCAGTCATTACCCTTGTGGTAGAAGTGTAGCCTGTTTCTTACCCACCGAGACTTGATTAGATGGTGACTCCTCGCTCATCTAGTGGAGGTGTATCTTGATTTTTAGCATGCTTCCAGAGTAGAGCTAGTTGCTGCTTTTCGAGAAATGATTTGAGCGATGTTTGCTGAGCATCGAGTAAAGATTCCAGAGTAGATCTTGAGCATGTCTGATATTCAGATGCCAAAGACCAGATTGTTGAGTATAGAGCTTCTTGTATGGGTTGTCAATTTCAGAGGTTGTGACCTTACCTGTTTTACTAGTAGAAGAACTGAGAGTTTTGTTAATAGCAGCACTTCGTGATGTGTTGGATGGAATGCTTGTTTAGCACCAAGCTTAGGTGCAGGCCTAGGTTAAGGCCCAGTTCGCATTGTTTATGCAAATGATTTATATGACCCATTCAAGAGTTCATCATTTTTCTTCTAGACGTTGCACCTGTCATGCCAGTTGTAACACCTGTTCTGGTAGCACAAGTAATCTTTATTGATAATAGTCAGATGGCCACAAGAGAAAAAATGTGCGAGAAATGACCAAGAGTATCATTCCTTGAGTTTACCCAAGAGTTAGGTAAAAGAGAAAGTTAGAGTGTGTTAAAGGTCGTTGGGATAGGTAGTAACTTCCAAGTTTGCGTGCTTCCTTTGTGGCCAGATGTGCCATCTTGTTAGGCAGTGCGGTCAGATACCCGTGGTGACTTCTTAGATTCCAGTAAAGTCTAGCACTACAGATGCTAAACTGGCCCAACAAATGGTTAACCATTGTACTCATATGTGTATCTATGAGTAGCTTGTTCCCATTGTGAGTGGTTATTGGAAACCACATTAGAGTTGATGCTATTGGAATGAGACCCTGCTCAGTTCTTCAAAGAAGTTAGGGCTCAAGTTCTAGGATACTACTCCAAAAAGTAACCTTAGCTTGAGATGTAACAGCCCAGGTTTTCATCCCGGTTCCTCAGGTATGATTCTTAGTTAATTCGGTTGCTTCGTTGGGCCATTAGAGCAGTTTTAGCCTTCAGGGGCATTTTGGTCATTTTACCCGTACGATCAGTTTAGTAGTTTATTTAGGTTCAGGGTTTTTCTTGCATTTTTCCTAAGATCAGGGCTGTTTTTGTGATTTGCAGGGCTTCAGGGTTAGTTTTGTAATTTTAAAGGGGGAAGCTTGTTTTGGTTAATTAAGAGAAAAACGAGAATTAAAAAGGGATTTAATTTTCTAATTAAAAGAAAAAGGGGTTTGAATTGTTCGTCGTTTAAACTTAGCTAGTCATTCTCTGTATCGATCGAAAAAGCCAGAGAGAGAGAGAGAGTTGCCATCGTCTTCATCTCATTCCTCTCCATCGATTCTTCTAGGTGAGTTGCGTTCTATTCTTCTTTCCCTCTTATTCGAGGTCGCCCCTTCACCATCGTTTCTTCTCTAATCGCAGCCGAGGCTGCGCACTAGCCCTGCGATCACCTTCACCGTTTACCTCGCCGTCGAGGGCCATCGCCTGCGTTGCCGCAGCCTCACTCGCCAAGCCCCATCGCAGCCTAGCGACCGTGCCCCTACAGCCACGCCCGAGAGTAGCCGAGCATAGCCCTGCGCTTGCATTGTTTGTGCCCCCACATAAACCATGTCGCTCGCCCTCGCCATGCCGATCACCCACGCACAACCGCTCTAGACCTTGTGCAGTCGCACAGCTCGTGCCGCTCGCCCTCGCCCATGCTGCAACCCCACCGCGAGCACAACCCACTCGTCCAGCCGCTCCGCAGTACCTCGTAGCCTGCATGGTCCCACACACGCTCTCTCACCGCACGCATGCCCACAGCTACCGTGACCTTACTGAGCAGCCTAGTTGCCTTATCTTGTCGTTCGATTTGGGTAACCCCTATTCCCCAGCCTTGTTACATCTGGCTAGCCTAGTTAATTATTGTCTGTTCGGGTTTTGATTACTTATAATTATTACCGTGCCTAGGTTGAGTGTTCGTGGTTTGTTATCTGCAGCTCAAGGAGCACATATTCTATTTGTTCTGTTCTATTTTAGGTAAGGATTTCTTGTCGGGGTTGTGTGGACCCTACGCTTGCCATTGATTGTTTCTTGGTTGTTTGTTACTGCTTAATGAACATGTTAGTGGATAGGTTCTTGCCTGTTTGTTATTATTTTATGAACTGCTATTAGTGGGTAGGTTGCTTGCTGTTTCATTGTTGTACGAGCATGTGCCAGTGGATAGGTTTATCGTGACTTGACTGATAAGACCTGACATGTAGATCGTTGTACCATATATTGTACTATCTTGATTGTAGTGACTGTTATGTTATATGTTGACCGTTGGTATTCTGATAGACCTAGTGTGCAATTCTGTTATTGGTACTCTATTAGATCTCGGGTTCATTACTCTTAGCTAGTTCATGATAGGTTGTCATCATCCAGAGGCTGAGAGTGGATCAACGTACGTGTTCCCACCGGTCAGGTTTTGTGAAGATAAATTCCTTACCTCCGGCAGCCGGGCGTGGAGTAGCTACCACTCTGGCAGAAGCCTAGTCTGTGGCTTGCTAGAGCTTGTAGAGACCTTCACTAGAGCTCAGTCAGTCCCAGACAGTGGGCTTTCAGTTGTGCCGTTGGAGCCTTGTCGTTAGTTGTCAAGCTAAAGTTTGTTAAATTGGCTTTGGAGTATCAACATAAGTTGAAACTTGGTTGTATCTAAAGTTTTACTTTTAGGATTTTGTTCAAAGATAGTTTGGAGTTTCTCGTAGAGCCAAAGTAGCGTTGCTCCTCTTGGTGTGATCCAGTTTTGTGGGAGTTTGGAAGTTGATCCAGTCTTCGACATCTGGGTTGAGTGTTGGTTCTAGTTTTGCAGGGAGTAGCTTTGTTGTTATCTTGAGGTAGTGATTGAAGACCATCAGTGGAGTTTTATTGTTGTTGTTTCAAGAGGAGGTTCGTCTTGAAAGCTAGATAGTTGGTGCATCACTTTTGTTTGGGTGTGACCATTAAGGGGTTGTCGTGTTTTCAGTCCTTGATGAGTTCCTCTTTGTAAGGAGCCACAACTCAATTATTTTTTGGTAAACTCTTTGTCCTTTGAAAGAGTTAGAGTTCGTGACAATTAATTTCGAGTGTTTATTATTCTACAGATTGGTAGTGGATGGTTTTGTTTAAGAACTTTTCGTTGTTTTCCTAAAAGTTTTATTGGACCATTCGAGGCTTTGAGAGTTCTCTTGTTCCCGTTGAGGTTTGTGATAGCACCAAGGTGTCTGTTCCGAGTCTTGACTCTTGAGGAAGCTTTGCTAGATGTGTTGTGTTCAACTCTAACAGTTGTCGCTTGAGGGTTGTGTTTTATAGTTATGTTGGCTTTGTCAAGTTGTTCCATGCATGATGCTTATTATTTTGGGTATAGTAAGCTTCAGTATAAATGAGAAAGTCCTTTGGTTTAGAGTTGGACACAGAAGTCTTGTTGTTGATTTGTGGCAAGGGTTGCATTGTTGATTGATTTGAAGTTAAGTTTTAGTAACCAAGACCTTTCTCGATTTCGTTTCCAGCTACTTACTGACGCATCGGTCAGTGTTCTAATTTTGAGCTAGAGATGAGTTGATTGGCATAGTGGTGATGTGTCAAGGGTTGGTTAGTTCTATGAGTTTTTGTAGCTCTCGAGGTTGTTATGTTGAGCAGTACATTGTTTTTTATGTGGCTTCTCGTCTCTTGTCCTTTTCAGTGGTACGAATAGTTCTTATTTTCCTATCCCTTCCAGTAGTTAGTGCAAGTTCAGTAGGTTTGGCAAGGGAATTGAGAAAGGTTACTCGATCTGGGTTGTTGTTGATCATTTATCCAAAAGTGTAGACTTCAACCTCGGTAGGATCACCTATACCATGGAGCAGTGGATGTAGTTATTTTTAGAGAAGATCATTCGGTACCATGGGGTGCCAGTGAAGATTGTGTTAGAGCGGGATTCCCGTTTTACTCCACATTTCTAGGGAGCACTCCAAAGAGATTTGGGTACCGAGTGCAGTTTCAGTACGACATTTCACCTTCAGATCGATGGTCAGATAGTGAGAGTGAATAAGATTTTAGAGGACTTGTTACGAGCTTGTGTTTTGGACTTCCCATGCAGTTGGGATTAGTAATTGGAGTTGATGGAGTTTGCCTATAGCAATAATTATTAGTTGACGATACAAATGGCTCTGTTTGAGGCTTTGTATGGCAAGCATTTTAGATCTCTAGTGTTCTGGGAAGAGGTTGGTAATAGACAAGTTTTGGGTCCCGAGTTGTTACAGTTGACAAATGAAGCAGTTCCGAAGATCAGATGTCGAATGTTGACAGTGCAAAGTAGGCAGAAAAGCTACGTTGATGTTCGGTGTAGAGATTTGGAGTTCGAGGTTGGTCAGCATGTTTTTCTGAAGGTAGCACGATGTATGGAGTTCTAAGGTTGGTAAACGAGGAAATTTGTGTCCCAGGTTTATGGGGCCCTATGAGATTTTAGAGAAGATTGGAGTAGTGGCTTATCGTTTGGCATTGCCTCCATTCTTGTCGGTAATTCACAGTGTGTTTTACGTGTCCATGTTGCGTCAGTGTTGCAGATCCATCTCATATTGTTGATTTTGAGCCATTGTAGCTCGAGAGAGCAAGACCTTGCGTAACCGGGAGATCAGTTTAGTTAAAATTCAGTAGAGATGTTAGAAAGTTGAGGAAGCAACTTGGGAGCTTGAGGATGAGATGAAGACTCATTACCCAAAGTTATTTGGGTCTTAGGGACTTTTGGGGACGAAAGTCATAAAATGAGGAAATATTGTAACGACCCGGGTTTTTGTTACGAATCTCCAAGTTTTGTTTGCTATTGGTTTGGTTGGTTTATTGGGTTGTGATTGCATTTTCAAACCTTAGAATTAAATGGGTAATTTCACCTCTAGGGCCTGTTTTATGATTTAATGAGATTTAAGGTCTTTGTTGTGATTTCTGGCAAGGAAGGTTAGTTTTGCATATAAGGAATAATAGCCATGTGGCAAAAAGTGTTTTATCGTTTGATCGTCCTATTATTTCCTTTCGATCGGATTTCAAAAAAGCTAGAGAGATTTAGAGATCCTCATCCCTTCTTCTATCGATCCTCTCTTAATTGGGATCGCGGCTGCTCGCCACCGTCGAGACTAGCCGCGCATCACCTCGTGCCACTGATCACAGTAGAGACGAGCCCCATACTTAGCCTTCCAACCAACACTCACTCCCATGTTTCACGTTGCAGCCCAGCCTGCTCAGTTGTGAGTCGTTCGTCTCCTACAGCGTGCACGCACGCCAGCTGCACCACACGCCAGACGCACACCTGCTTCATATTACTGCACATTGATCGTTCATGTGCTGTACATGCGCAGCAGCCTTCCACCAGCGATCACCCGTGCCTGCCCAACTCACGCTACGAGCACGCCAGCATTGCAATAGCCCGCTCATTGCTGCACCTTCACTTATCGTCGCAACAGTCATGTTCCTTTGCCTTTTGTCGTGTCACACAGCTTCGGTTTGTGTCCTACCTAGCTTGGGATTTGGGTAATTCTCTTTTTCCTTGAGTTTCTCATTGGTGGTTATCTAGGAATTTATTGACTGTTAGCATTATTCTATGGATTTGGGTTGTGAGCTTCTTCGTTGACAGTTGTCTGCATCTCAAGGAGCACCTAGTTCTATTTGTTACAGGTAAGGATTTCTTACCTGGGTTGTGGAACTCTGTATATGTTTATCACTAATATTTATTTGATGCTTTGTATGCCTTACTAGTTGTGAGCATGTCTAGCTGAACTTGTTTGTTGTATGCCTAGTGACGACTCTAAAAAAGAGTCAGAATTCTTTATAAATTAGGATTGTTGTTTGCAGATTTTATTGAAATATTATGTGAGAAAAGGTTAATCACACTGGAAAAAGGTGTAATTCGCTAATGCTCATGCATTAGGGGAATAAAATGTGAGATATGAAAACTAGTGCGAAAACTGAGTAAAATTAGCACGGTTAGCACGTATTTAGCATAACTTATGCTGATATACTGTTTTTGCAGGAATTCACATCTACGGTGTGATGCGAAGCTAAGGATCAAAACGCGCAAAGTGCGAGCACTACATGCTTGGAGGAAATGCCAAAGCACGGACAAGCAAAATAAGGAAAGAATCAATTGAGAGTGAGAAGTTGACTAACCAGACATTATGAGACAGATTGCTGAAATCAAGGGATTCTTACCTTAGGCATAAAAACACAAATTTGGCAAGCTCGGATAAGGAAAAATTGCATTGATTGATTTGTGCCATCTTGGAAGATTCTAGAGTTGACAACAAGGGTTATAAAAGGAGAGATTCTGTAACGAAAGAAAAAGCCCCAGTGTGAAAGTTTGGAGAAGGTTTGGAAAACGAGAGTGAATAAGACAATTGTTATTTTTGTTTATTTATTTTATCATGATTTCTTTTATATTGTTTGTGTTCTTTTTCTCCTTTATGAACTAAATACATTAGGGCAATGCTAGGAAAAAGTGGAGTCGTTTAGCATGTGTTAATCAGAAATAGGAAGAGTCTATCCATGGCATGTTAACTAGGTACAAGAAATCAAGAGTAAGTGTTGATTGGCCATTCACACGAACTAATAGGTTGTAAATCGGAAGAGGAAATAACCTAAGTCTAGTTGCATGTCCAATAGGTTAGTATTTTGATGGCTGTAGTACTTTAAATCGGAGTTTAGGAATAAACACGTAACTATTGCATACGAAGCGCCGGGTTTTCACCACATCAAGGTATAATGGAAGTTAGACTTGATGCGAACTGAAGCGGAAGCGAAAGTTTGTGTGGCGTAGCATGATAATAGCTCTTACCAAAAGTTTCTGTTAATGCACTGCTAATTTTATTACTTATGCTTCAAAACTAAAAATGTCTACATCATGTGCTTTTTACTTCCTGTTAATCCTAATCATCATCTTCGATAAGTTACAGTCCCTGTGGAGAACTATAATTTACTTATTACTTGCTACAGACCGGGTATACTTGCACGAGTGTGGAATCCAACACACACGAGGCATTTAGCAGCAGCCTGTTACCACTCGGTCACCTATTTGCCTTCGAGCATGTCTAGGTTCTTGACTGTTTAGTTGGTGATCTGACTGTATTGCTAGCATGTGTATCAGTTCCATGTTTCTGCTTATTAGTACCCTGCTAGGGATGACTGTTTCCTAAGCATGTATTTAGTGATCTGTTAGGGAACTGAGCATGTAACACTCTTAGTATGTTTATACAATCAGGTTGTCATCATCTAGAGGCTTTAAGAGGATGTGATGTAACATGCCACATTCTCAAACTTGAGGATGTGATGCCCCCAGTATATCTTAGTTTCAGGACTACAAGGGGGGATTCTGATCATGGTGCAAGCCTGCCATGGGAGATTCCTTAGCTTTAGGTGATGAGTGTGAACAGGCTGCCACAGTTGGGTGTCGAGGGCCTCCCACCAGTTGTGGATAAGTGGACACCATTTCGAGTCTTGTTTGGCATGTAGACTTTGACCAGTGTAGTATGTGCAGGCCTGTATATATCTGGTTTACAATAGCATGTGGTGTGCGCGCACACTCACTAGATACCGAGAGGAAGGCTCCCTCAAGTTAGTGTCGTTAGTACTCATTTTCTTGTGTTGTCTAGATCCGAACACTTGGATCCTCCTCCAAGTGTTCAGATAAGTCCCGTGAGCTACTTGATAGGTCGAAAGTCAACGAACTCTCGATATTGGGAGTTATGTTGATAACTTAAGTTTGGGTAAAAAGTCGATTAGTATTGCATGCATTGTTAGGATGCTAGAGGATGTAATGATATGTGTACTGTACCCCGATTGGAGATTCTTACTGAGTACCTTCGTACTCACCCTTATTTATGTGGTTTTCCACTAGGTAACTTAGGACATCATTGGGATGGCTAGTGGAGGAGCTGACTGATCATGGGAGTCCGCTATCGTTATTTAATATTTATTCTTTCAATATTTTATTTAACATGACTATAAGGATTGGTTTATTATTTTGAAATGTTTTGATAATCTCTAGCCAGAGGCTTGAACTACGTTTTAGTCATTTGTTGGAATTATGCTTCTGTTTAAAAACAAAGAGAGTTATTTGGTTTTCAATTGTTTTCTGTTATACCTATATTTGAACCATGCATCCTGATTAAAAATCGGGTTTAAGACTGTTTTAAAAGTCAGGTTCTTACAGTAAACCCATAGGCTATAGGTGAATCCCACATCGGCTGGGGAGGTGAACAAATTACTACTTAAAAAGGGTGTGGACACCTTCCCCTAGCAAGATGAATTTTCCCTCCATTGGGGAGAGAAACAAACCCGTGAGGCCAGTGGGCCAAAGCGTACAATATCTTGACAAGCGATGGGATGAGGTGTTACAGATGGTATTACAGCCAGGCATCGAGCCGGTATGCCGGGTCCATAGGGACAATGGACCTCCTAAAGGGGTGAAAACCCACAAGGGAATCCCACATCTGTTGGAAAGGCGAATGAAGCCTCCTTAAAAATGGTGTGGACACCTTCCCCTAGCAAGATGCATTTTCCCTCTATTGGGGGGGGGGGGGAGAGAAACAAACTCGTGAGGCCAGTGGGTCAAAGCGGACAATATCCTTGCTAGTGATGGGTTGGTGTAAGAACCCGACATCTAAACAGTCCGAAACCCGGTTCTTACTCAACATGCATGGTTCAAATACATTAAACATTCATAATTTTAAAATAGAAAACTGGAAACAAATGCCTGCTTTGTTTAATCCAAAAACAGTTTACAAATCAATCCATAAAAATAAAACACTGTTGCGCCTCTTGCCAGAGATTATTTAAAACAATCTAAAAACACGAAATTCAATATGAGTAAAAGTCTATGCTACATGCTAAATTCAAGGCAACAAAACAATTAAATAGACAGCGGACGTCCATGATCATTTAGCTCCTCCTCTAGTCATCGCGATGCTATCCCAAGTTACCTGGTGGAAAACCACAGAAATAAGGGTGAGTACAATGGCACTCAGTAAGAATCCCCAACTAGGATACAGTACGTAAAAGCCACATCATCTAGTATTCTAGCATACAAGCAATACAGATTACCAGCAAGAACAATGCATAAGTCATTAACATGACTCCCAAACCTCTAGAGTCTCTAACTCTTGGCTAGGTGATCAGCTCTCTAACTGATCCTGGACACTTGGAAGAGTACCCAAGTATCTGGCTCTAAACAGGACAAGGATGATGTACTGACGACACTAGCCCGATGGAGCCGTCCTCTCGACATCTAATGCGTGTGCGCGCACATCACATGCTACTATAAACCGTGGCATATGTAGACCTACACAAACTATGTCGGTCTAGGTACACATGCCTAAGAATCGAAAATGTGTCCACTAATCCACAGCTGGTGGGAGGCCCTCGACACCGAATTGTGGTAGCCTGTTCACACAAACGCCTGAAGCTAAGGTCGTCCCAAGGTAGGCTTGCACCAAGGAAAGAACCTCGCTTTAGCAGGCCACAGACTAGGCTTATGTCGGGGTGGTAGCTACTTCATACCCGACTGCCGGGGATGGGAAATCAATCATCACTGGTCCCGATCTGTGGGGACATCATACATCATGTCCACTCTCAACCTTTAGATGATTACAACTTGGCAAACTCTAACTAAGACTGATTGGACTAATTCTAAACAACAAACCAATAGTCATCGAACGTGCATACCAAATAACCTAACAGGATACTACAGTCTCAAGTTACATCAGTGCTACATGCCATGCCCTAACAGTTTCTAACATAACAGAAACAATCCTCATAATCATTACAGGCCAACTTCACAAGAAACCTATCCACTAACACATGCTCGTAAAACAGTAAATCAAGCAGGCAGCATACAATCAATGGAAATCAAGCAGGGTCCACACAACCCACGTCAAGGAACCCTTACCTGAAAAGTAATAATGAACAGACAATAAGTGCTCCTTGAGATACAGATAACCAAGCACGATTACTCAGCCTAAACAAACAACAACGCATAATTAATAAGACGGCCTAAATAAAACAGCAGGAAACCCAAAGGCTAAGGATTTACCCTACAATCCCGAGAATAGGAGGCTTGACACACACCAGCCTCGGCTACAGCAGGGATGAGGCACAGCTGTGCTGCAAGGCTCGGACGCGTGCACTAGCGGCTGGGCACGGCAGGGCGTGCAGGCGTGCTATGCGGCACGAGTGTAATCGGTGTGGCGACTAAGCACTGGCTATGGCACGGTGCGACTGGGGCGATACTGTGCAGCAACGGCGTAGCACGAGGGGTAGCGATCACGAACGTGAGCGTACGGGGGATCGGTTGAGATGCCAAGGTTGCTAAGTAGCGACTATGCAGCGACAAGGGTGAGCGAATCGGAGGGCTGCGATCACGAGTATGGGCGAGGGTGGGGGCGTGCGACTGTAGAGCTCAGAATCGCTGCAGCTTAGCTAGTCTCGGCGGTGCGTACAGCAGAGAGGGCTGTGTGCCGTAGCAGCGATGTGGCGTGGCTACTCGATGGGGCTGGTACTGTGGCTATGGGGATGGGAAGGAGAAGATGTGAAATCTCCTCTAGCTTTTTGACTTTTCTAGAAACGATCGAATGAATAAAACGATCAATTAAAACCCCTTCTCTTTTATTTTTAATTCATTTAATAAAAGTATTCCCTTTAAATTACAAATCTAACCCTGTTCACCCGAAATCACAGAAACAGCTCACAACTCAGAAAAATGCAGAAACGACCCTAGTACTCAATAAATTTAGCAAACCGACCCTAGAGGTAAAATTACCAAAATGCCCCATCAGGGCCTAAACTGCAATAATGGCCCAACGAAACACCCGAATTAGCTAAAAAACATACCGAAAGAACCATGATTAAAACCCAGGCTGTTATAGTTGGGTTTTTTTACTTATAGTTTTTCAAAAAGAATAAAGGAAGAAGGAAATTATTAATAAAAGAAAAAACATGTAAAAAAAGATAAAATACAAAAGAATGGAAAATTATGTGAATAAAATCTTAAAATTAATTAACTAAAAGCCACAACCGAACAAAAAAAAAAAGGCAGTGCCGGACCACTCTCCTCCGCCGCCTCATCCTTTTTGCCACTACAACTTCTACTTAAATCCATCGCAACTGCTGTCACTGGAATTCTCAACAGACCTAGGAAATTGTCAATGAAGGAGAAACAATGGGAGAAGATGAGGAGCTGGTTAGAGTCACACATTTTTTTATTTATTGATTGTTTTTTTTTTTTATTTATTGATTTTTATTTTAGGGGAAGACACACCAAGAAGATAATGAAAGTTAGAGGAGATGAAGTATTTTTGTTGGATATGACAATTCTACCCTTTATTATAATATTCAAATTTAATTTTGGAAGTAGATTGCAACACTTATTAAATTTTAAGAGGTATAATTGATCAAATCAATAGTTTAAGGGTGTAATTGTTACAAACCACATAGTTTAGGTGTGGTTTGTTCAATTTTCCCTAATAAATATTAACCATATGCATGAAAAAAAAAGGAAATAGACAACAAGAAAGATGAAAAAATGGTGGGACCTACGGATTTTGACCATGCGATTCTGGTGCTAATATAATGTCTAGAACTAATTCAAAGTTAACTTATGCTAAGTGTAACTCGGAATCACTTACGTGCAAGTATACGCCGTCAGATATTGCAGCACGTAATAAGTATATAAATTTTATCGATCCCACAAAGATTGATGTCTAGAGCTAAAATTATTAGGATAAGAGTTATGCAGAAAAGTAAATCATGATTTGGATAAGTTGTTGTGATTTGTTTTGAAAATGAATGCGGAGATAAATATGATGCTGAGACTAAAATAAATATGATGCAACGAGAATTGATAACTAACAGTCCTAGAAGATACTACACACGCGGACTAGCCAAAGAGATTCTTGCTTCCCTAACAAATAAGTATTTCCGCACTTAATGATTTATGGCATAGCCAGCTTATGCTGCAAACTCCATACTAAAGACAGGATGACACAAGCAGACAGTAAGGTTATTCCTAACACTTTAAACAGTGAAAAGACTTCCACACAACCTAACGTAGCATACTGGGTTAACATGCGGTTCATTCTTCCAAACTCACCGCAAGGTACATGCGTGGGTAGCTAATCGACGCATATATATGTAAAATAACATGTAGTAGTGTAAAACTCAATGACCTATGCTCCTAGCATTCTTCTATTCATGAACAGTTAACAAAAATTCCTACAGCGCAACCATAGAAATAAACATAAGATAGAGGTTAAATCAGACGATTTTATTGCAACTACAAAATGTTTATAACTACAAGCTACTTTTAATAAAACAGTAAATGGAATTGATGTGGATGTGAAGTGTGTAGTCCCCTTGTCATCAGCTTCCATGAATACCACCAGTGCTTCTTCCTGAGAATTGGCTCTGATCCTTAAATCAGATTTGGCCATCCGACCAGCTCTCTCGACTTAAGCCTTCATACGAATATTTATAATGTTGAATTACTTAGTCGGCAAGTCCAAATGAGCGGGAAAATCATCATTAATGTAGATCTCTTGATTTCCACTCGAATTTCTTGATTTACGTCGTCTTTTATTACCACCTTTAAGTTCTGCTTTGTTACCTTGTTGATGTGATTTACCGAATGCACTTGCCATGTCAGCGTGTGAATCCTCAGTGAGTGTTGCCATTTGCATTTCTTAACCCCTCCAGCGTACCTTTTAGCATATTCCTGCATTATACAAACTTTCAGCGCAGAGTATTCAATATTTATATTTTTTTTCTCGCAATACTGCGCTTTCGATGCTGAATTATGAATGCATGCTGATTTCTATGTTCTTTCATTGCATTTCTTCTGTTAGCGCTCGTTTCCCCCCTTGTTTCTAGAATAATACAAACTAAAAAAGCCTAAAATATGCTCTATTTGAGAGCTATCAGATTTGCAAAACCACCTTCTCACCTTAAAATTTGGAGAGGTTTGGAATGAGTTGTAATTACAATTCCAAACCAATATTTGGTTGGTTGTGTCGTTATGGGGTTTGAATTTCAATTCCAAACCAACCCATTCCAACATGGCAAACCAAATGAAGCCTAATTGTATTTTAAGGTTGATGTATGTTTGATAAAAATTAGAATAAATAACTCTATTGATATCGTAAGTTGAATCTATGCCATAATTATTTATTGAACTAAATAAACAATATTAACTAGAGGAACTAAATAATAACAATGAATAGTTTAATGGTCAAAAGAACTTTGAGATATTTTTATAGATTTATTGACATGCAAATGTAGGATTAGGCACTATCTTCCAAAAGAATAGTGTCTACCCTCAAGAAGAAATGGACGTGGTACAAGTAGGATAGGAAGGGTACGTAGATAGACATTTAATTATTAATGAATCTTAGACCATGGGCTTAGGCCTTTGTGGGTTTTTTTGGGCTTGGCTCCTTAGGGTTCTCTACATGAACTTCGACCTTTGAGCCTAATCGTTGAGCTTGGACTTGTCGGTCTGAGCTTACTAAATGAACATGGGTATGATTTTATTTTGACTCAAATTCCAACTAGAGTAACCTTTAATCCATTTTAATTTTAGAAAAATGTCATATATAAAGAGAAATAGTAGAGAATGTCTACTTTTCCAAAAATAATCCATGTGATGTCTACCGGTTTTAACTTTTAAAATATGTCCTTTTTTTTTCCATCAAACGTAGGAAAAGAATACTTGGTCCCATAAATACCCTTTTCAATCTTTATTTATTTTTAAAATGAAATTTCCTTTTTTTTCAAAGAAGAATTGATTTCCACAAGATCAACCGGTATATCCCTAGTTTTTCGGAAGATAATGGGGGAGATATTCTGTTTTAAAATCACCAATATCTCTAAAATTTGTTGATCAATCTCAGATTTTCTAGATTTTATTTTTTAAAAAAATAAAGGTAAAACATATCTGCTAATTTCTTACAAAATCAGCCGGTATGTCCCTAGTTTTCTTGAAGATAATGGGGGAGATAATCTGTTTTAAAACCATCAATATCTCTAAAGTTTGTTGATCAATCTTAGATTTTTTAGATTTTATTTTTTAAAAAATAAAGGTAAAACATATCTGCTAATTTCTTGCTAAAAAATTTTGTTCAGAACACGCTGCATTCCGCAAGGTCACATCTCACGTGATACATCGCCTTCTACATAAACGATCACCTTGCTTCAGAACTTTCACGCCACTTCAATGCGATTCTATACTCCATTCTACGCAATGTTCCATTTTTTTTTTCAAACAGGTAAAACACACCCGTAAATTTTTTGTTTAAAGATATTCATTCAGAATACGCCGCCATTCCATTCTGGAAAATTTCAGGCGATTCATCGACTACGCTTACTTCATATAGACAATCATCTTTGCCAGTGCAATACGCTATCATACTCCAAGATGAAGAGCTTCTTAACGTCAAACATTATAGGTATGTACAAATTTATGGGGTTGCATTGAGATGAAGTCCAGGGATATACCGGTAATGATGATGTGTTTTGTAACAAGTTGCAGGGGGTTGTTGATACTAGTAAGTATGATCACGTAGATACCCTAGAAAAAACTGGGGATTATTGATACAACGATCCAACCACCCAATGTAAGACGACTGGTAGGAAGACCTTGCAAGAAGATAATCTAGTTTTACAAAGAAGCACTAGCCAAGATGACGTGTAATAGGTGTGGTAGATAAGGCCAGAAGAAAAGAACTTGCAAGAATCCAATTTAAAGTTTATGAACTTTTTTCAAATCATACAACACAATGTTTGGTTATCTAGGTATGACGATATTTTTGCTTTAGCTTGTGCCTTTTCGTTTTTCAGAAACATATGTTTATTTATGGATGCCATATATATATATATATATATTGTTGATTTAGGAACCAAAGTTTTGTGTTTTATGCACTTCTGTATATACTAATATACACAACGCCCGAACACTACTTGATTGTATATACAAGTGTATACATAGGTATGATAAAAGGGATAATGAAATTTCATCTATGACGATATCTCTCCAACGGCTATACTTCTATGGATGTTTGATGCCCGCAGGGGAGGGATGATGCATTGGTTGATTCTTTTTGTTAAAATTATTTTTAATCAAATCTAAATATTGTTTCTTTCAACAAACTAAATCAGAAATATCTTTAATATCATTTTCTTTTATTTTTATCAAATGCGGGAGAGTTTGTTGAAAACAATCTAAAATCAAATATTGAGGATATTAAAATACAACCAAATAATATGGAAGGCCAAAAGGGTCATTTGCATTTTAAGTATTTATTTAATTTCTACCAAATTTTATATTTTTTACATTTATTTTAACTATTTAAAACATTAGACATTTGTGAAATATATTTGAAAAAATTAGACATTTGCCTAGTTAACCCATATATAAATATGTGTGTTATGTTATAGTTTGAAAATTAACTATGATACAAACATGATCTTACAATTTCGTCGGTCTCTCGAGGAACTTGATCAACCTTTTCTAAAGTAAATCTCCCTTACTTTGGAGCCGGACCTACCTTTTATTAGGGGTGTACATGGATTTAGTTGGGTTGAAGAAAATTTTTAGACTAACCCAAAAATTCATGTTGATCACTTTTTCCAATCCAACCCAACTCAATTAACGAGACAACTCAACCCTTAGGGGGCTTTTTGTTTGCTGGTTTGGAATCTTGATTCCCTGGGATTTGGATTCACTGGATTTTAGTACCGTAATCAGATTTTCCAGAATCGATGATAACGGTGTTTGATTTGTTGGATTTTAACTTTAAATGTTGTTTAGTTCGTCGTATTCTTACTCCAAAATGGAATCATAATAAAATATTAAAATAATAAGGATAGGACACCTTTTATAATTAACCATTATGATTATAAAAATTATATTTATATTTATTATTCAAGTCTTAATCATTTTTTAATATTATTTAATTTTTGGGATACTTGAATATTTATTTATTTATTGGTATTATAATAATTGGATGGAGAAATTTGAACCAATGACCTATCATCAGTATACACTGACGTCGCTAAGCTGCTCTTCTTGTTAGCTTTGGTTTGCTATATTTAAGTGTTAAACATTTGTTATTTTGTTTTTTAATCAATTTTTATGCAATGCAATAAGTTTCTCACTAAATTAAGACATTATACCTATTAAATACTTAAAATTATAAATTTATATTAATAATTAAAAAATACAAAAAAAATTTATTTCATAATGATTATATAATTTATATTTATTAAATAATAATCAATATTATAATAAGTATTATAATAATAATTAAAATTTGAAAAAAATTTATATTATAATTTAATTAACATTCTTATAAAAGGTTATCGGATTTTTTTTTTTTTTAGAAGTAAGGTTGTCCATTTTCATATTAATAAAATTTATATTATTATTGAATAATAATAAATAGTAATGATATGTGTGAAAAAGGAAAAGGAGAGAACACGAAAGATGAAAAATAAAAAATGGTGGGATCAATAGATTTGCGAAACCATCTCCTCGCTTTAGGATTTGAAGAGGTTTGAAATGGATTCCAAGCCTATGTTCAGTTTGTTGTATTGTTGTGGGGTTTGGAATCAACCCATTCTATTACGGCAAACCAAAAGAAACCTTATATATATTTTTTGGTTGGGTTGGGTTGAGCCATCAGTTCATTAATACATTGCAAATATAAATATTTTTTTTTATCAAATTAGTCATACACTATACAGTATATATAAACATAATAAAAATCCGACTCTAAAAAAAACATAATAAAAATATCCAACCGTTATCATATCATATCAATATAAGGAAATAGATATAAATATCAAATATGCAAAATATACAATCAAAAGTCACTCATTATTAGTCATACATCCGGTTTATATAGAATATCCCAACTATAGAGTATAGCAACAAATTTATTTGACTTTCATAAAACTAATAGATAATTAAACAAAAAAAAATATGACATAATTTGACTATATATTTTTATTATGGTATTGTACATTCCAGAGGCTTAATTTTTTTAGAAGAGAAAATAAATTTTTTTTAAATAATAATCAAATAAAATAAATAGACGCACATATAATTATGTTATAGGTAAAATAAATAAAGTCTTTAACTTAATAATCAATTCAGGTTAGTCGAGTTAACTCATATTAATTTTTTGTCAACTTATAATCCAACCCATGAAAATTTTATTAATTTGAACCTAACCTAATAAAAAAAAAAGCGGAGCAATTCGATGTTGAGGATTAAGACGCGCGATTTTGAGCAACTAAAGCTCGGGAGACAGAGGCCAAAAGCACTACAAGTAAATAAGGGATGAATCATTTGACAGAGTGAAGTTGACTAACCAGATAAATTACAAGACGGATTACTGAAATCAAGGGATTCCTGCCTTAGACAAATTAAGACGTATTTGGCAAGAGTGAAAAGGGAAAGTATTGCGATGATTGATTTGTGCCATTCTGGAAGATTTGGAGATTGAACGACCAAGCTTTATAAATAGACTGTTTTGTAATAGATTAAGGTCTTCTATTTTTTTAGAGAGAGAGGAGTTCGGAGTTTCGACCTAGACGGTTGTTCGCTTGATTCACACGTGTCTTTTTAATTAGTATTTTGATTGATTAAGTAAGGTCTAAAGGCACTATAGCTTCTCCAAGCGAAGTGCAATCCAGCGACGACTAAGTGTGTGAATTTATGCAACGCGCAAGTATACGCGGTCAGATTGTAGCAAGTTTTAATCAGTAAGTACAGGTCATTCTCCTCAGGGATTCTTTCGCTGTGTTTTATAGTCGTTTTCACGCACGAGTCAGAAGGTAACCAATTGGTAAAAGTAGATTGTTTTGGGTGGAAAAATGAAATTCGTAAATCTTTTTAAAATACAAGATCAAATTAAAACAAGTATCGGAGGGATGTAGGGTTTCCGGATACTTCGCCTAAGCGAAGAGGAGAGCTAAAGTGAACACCCAAGGTTTCCCTTGACTTTCTCAAGTTCTGGACGCTGGCTCTCTCGAGCGCCTAGTTTGGTTTTCTCAAGCAAAACTACTATTAAAACATCTTATGGCATTAGGCGAACCCTATCTCTAAGTGTTCTTTGATTAGTAAGCGAAGCTTAACCATCCTAATGTCATGCATGCAAGTTCGCTCACTCTTCTTTCTCTCGAAATAAAGTAGAGGCAAATACACGATTTTCCAACAGCATATGAGTAAATAAGTTCAACATGCATAAAGGTTCTCTCTTCGCTAACCACTTAGCCTTAGCGAATTATCCTACTTCCCCATGACCCTCCGATAATATATTCTTTTAAGCTAATTTAACTCTCAATTCTTGAGAGTTATCAAGTACTAAACTAACTTGGTATATACAGTACAACCATAATATATCCTGCACCATACTGTATTTTAATTTTTTTTTTTTTTAAGTGTTTAATTTGCTGATATGGATACTTGTGCTATGATTTAATATATTGGCGGCAGCGAACAAGTAATTTTGAATGTACAAACTTTTGCATGCACAATATCGCATAGTAAAACATTGGGAAATAACATACGTAATATTTGTGAATTGATAGAGATTCGAACTGTGGGAACAACTTCACACAAAAATACTATTCAAAATGAGATCAGTAGTAAATAAAAAGGTCTCATGGGTTACAAAATTGAAACTGAAAGTGTTCGGCATAAAAAAAGACTTTGACTGCCTTTGACTTGAACTGTAAAACCATCATTGGGTGAATGCATTTCTCAATATTTATGCGACACTCTTCAGCTACTTCATGATTATGGTACATCTCATTTTCATCCCACTGACTACTATGTGTAATGCGGATTGGGATGCTTGTTGAACCTATAAGGAAAAGTTGTATAGTATTACAAAAATGTCCAAACAGTACTGCCCTATATTATAAGTTGTATAATATACATGTATAAACAATACCGTATTGCAGAATGAAAATGTAATAAATAGTAATATGAGTAAGGAAAATGTATTAGACATTAATAGAATGCATAATAAACCATAAATGTACAGTGTAAGTTATACAGTATGTAGAATAAAATAATGAAACATATAGAGTTTTGTATAGTTTATACAGTAATATAACAGTACATGGAAAACTATAGTATTAATGGTATTATACAATCTCAAGCCGTAAATAATACTGTAAAACATATGAAAAAATAAGATGGATTTGATATGAAAAGAATGCACAGTAATGGTGTTAGGTTTAGTAGTATTGAAAAAATGAAAGGAATAAATACATACCATACTGTAACATATGAGACATGTCAGATCGAAAATAGGTGAAAATGAACAATACAACATTGATGAAATGAAGGGATTTAAGGAATAAAAAATGGACAACAGTGGTAAGATGATTGCAATGAAAGGATTAAATGAAGCTACTTTCAAGTATTGTAGATTTACAGTATTGTAGATGTATGTACGGTACAATATTGTAGATTTTACTACATTTCTAAACAGAAATATTGACATTGTAATTAACACCATGTGCAATTTCAAATGGAATGATTGATGAACCTATAAGGAATAGATGTACAGTATAACTAACCTAAAAACACCGTATGAACCTACGGTATATAATTATACAGTTTTGTAGATGTATATACAGTCAATTATACAAAAATATGAAAATCAAAGTACGAAGAAACTACTGTTCTACATATGATTTTACTATATTTCTAAACATAATTTTTGACATTCTAAATATTGGAATTTAAATGAATTAAATGATTAGAAATAACAAAATAGGAAAAAAAATACACCATATTGAACCATCTGAGACATATCGGATCACGATTACACTAGAATGAACAGTAGTCTGCTAATGGTGATGAATAAGGAACAAAAACGTAATATAAATACAGTGAAAAACCGAGATTATTGAGAGGAGATGATTGAAGTCGTATGATTATACAGTCCGATCAAAGCTTTGTGGTCGACGACAATTTATGTGGTGGCCAAAATGTAAAAAGAGAGAATGAATGGAACTAAAGAAACGAAAATGGAGGAATGGAGAATGGAGGAAGAAAAGTGAAATGAAAAAAGAATAGGAAGAAAGATGAGAGATAAATGAGAGAAGGAATTAAAATCTCTTTGCATTAAAAGGGTTGACAATTAAATATGGTATTTTTAAAAGGATGGGAAGTATGCAAAATGGGGTATTTAATTCGAAAATTCCGTGTTAAATGTGAGGAATGACAAAATGGTATTAAGTAAAAATTAATAACTACGATTTTTTATAAAAAAATTAACTTTGCAAAAATAAAACTTTGGCGCCTATATTTGCAGATATTTTTAGAATGTGGTCTAGTTACTACAATTATTCAAAAAATAATAGAGATTTTTTTTTTAACATGATGAATGGATAATAGATAAAACAAAAAAAAAAAAGTTATCGCTCATAATTGTTAGACAAATAAAGTGATTAATTGTAAAAAAAAAAAAGTCATATACCAAATACCAATTTCTAAGATTGAATTCATGATTTTGGTGTTGAATTGAATTTTCACTAAACAATAAAACTATTAGGTCACCAACTTTTTAGTATTAAATTTTAATTTTTAAAATTATAGAGATTAAACTTTAATTTCCTTCAAATCATAAAAATTAAAATTAAATTTTAAAAACCATACAAATTAGATTATAATTTTTTTTTGAAGCAACAAGGACCAAATTCATAATTTACTCTAACTTTATCAAAATAGAAATAAATACAAACAAAAGCCAACTCCATTGTATTCTATAATATGTGTTGCATGTGGGTTATAATTTATAAATGTATTCATCTCTTTCTTTATCAACAGTCCTGAAACATCGTTGGTACTGAATGATGCGATCAATTATTGATACCATCGCTTTTTAGCATAATATAAAGACCGAAAGAGATTAGCTCTTGGTGATTAGTTTAATTTAATTTTATATGCTGTCCCAAGCATTATTTTACCAGATAATCCAAGATCTAAAAACAGAATTAAAATTGGTATAATGGAAAATAAGACATCAAAATGTTATTTTAAATAAACCATTGAAAAAAGATAAATTCAGTTATACCTCCCTTTATTGAGAGTAGAAAGTTATCTGGTTGATATTGAATAAGCTAAATTACATATCTGATCCAATTCTATCTGTTAATATTGTCTTCAAATGTTATAATTTACCTGTATAGATTTAGAATTGTGTTATAATCCATGTTCAATTCATTAATATAAATTTAAATAATGCACGTTTGACATTTCATTTCTTAAAATTTTGGATGAGATGATGTGATAAGGTAACCATTTATCTAAATTAGAAATCAATTTTTTAAAAAACTAATTAGAAATGAATCTACAGCACTGGATTTTTTTTTCACACACGAACATCTCAAGATGAACTTAAGATAAAGTATAATCTAAGGTCGTGATTAGGGTATCAATTGAATTATTATAAATGATGAAGTATTATAAGTAGTAGATAATTATTAGTTGTGTTTGAGGTACAATTTATTATAGGATTATTTGTATCTATTATGCATTGTAATTCACATCAAAATCAAATGAAAAGTTAGAATGGTTTTGAAAAATGGATGGTTTTAAAATCAATTTCAACACCATATTAAAAATAGTGAACTAAACACTGGTTTGAGTTTGAATTCCAAACCAACTCAAATCCAACCAATGAACCAAACATGGCCTAAGAAACATATGAATGAACTCTCTCCATATCTCGAGAATTAAGGCAAGGCATGTTTGACAATGGTGGAAGGGAAAGAAAAAAAGAGGAAAAGAAAGAAAAGTAAAAGAGGTGAGAGTAAATCTGTGTTTAAAAGGAAGTAAAATAAATTGGGAATTTGCTACAAGTAGCATCTTTTGAACCACCTATTACAATTATAACACAAAAGTAAAATAAATTCATCCATAGCACATTCCCTAAATAATTGCACATTTCCAAAATTGCCCTTCTCTTTAGCTTCATCTACAAGCTAAACTTCTTGCCATGGATGTTGTCATTTCTACGTGCTCCTCTCCTTCTCTCTCTCTGCCATTTCTCTTCTGATTTCCATACCATTTCTCTTGAAGTTCCTCTTCAAGCCTTCCTTCTTGCGTGCTCCTCTTCCATTTCTTC
>JBBMKA010018709.1:0-29575 GCA_037833695.1 Sechiopsis laciniata | reverse complement strand
ACATCAACAGTATTTTACTTTTGAAATTCGTGTTAAGTAAAACCGAGTTTTGAGATTTCCTTATCCGTCCACCAAACGAGGTTTTGGGGAACTAAGTTAATTCGAATTAACTTAATACTCCCACCAAACACGCCGTTAGGGACCAAAACAATCCCTCTACTCAAACTTTAAGGGGCAATTATTTTTTTTTTTTTGCAAAAATTAAAAAGGGATAAAATAAAGAACACACGATTACATGATTTATTAATATTTTGTTAGTTATGTCCACAGACAAATGAAAAAAACTATTTTATTTCAAGAAAGGAATATGACAGGCAAGACTATGATTTTAAGATCATTTATATATTCACTTTCATAAAGTTCTAATACAACATATTGTATTAGGAATATAAACTATCTGTTGGTTAGGCCCGTCAACTGGTTTTAGCCCATATTATGTAAGTGTGTTTTTGGTCTTTTCCTTCTATTGTAAACTTCATATTCTTCATTAATGATACATTTTTCTTTGAAGGCTGTGTTTATTTTTTGTAGAAAAGAGTGGAGTGGAAAAGAGTGAAGTAGTCAAAAGTAATTTAGAGTGGTTAACTACTCGTTTGGAGATTGAAATTAATTGTAGTTGAGTAGTCAACTAGTTGTTTGAAGATTGTAATTAATAATAGTTGAATGATAAATTTGATGTGAAGTTTAATAAAATTTGATGTAAGATTTGATAGAGGGGTTGAAGAGTGATTAACAGTGATTGTTTACTACAAAAAACAAACAAGGGGTTTTTGAGGAGTGATTATTAGCCACTTCTCATATCCAAAAAACAAACATATCCTGAGCATTTTCTCTCAACCCTAATACAATATTTCTTTCTTCTCCGAGATTGATAATCCCATTGATATGGTATCAGAGTCCACCTCAAAAGACTAAAGGGATATCTGTCCAAGGTGAAATTTCTTGCTATTTCACTCTCTTTAGTAGGCCACAAGATCTCAAAAGCATATCAAATCTTGTATATTTTTTTGGGTCTTGGAACAGAATTTGAGTCTACTATTTCAGCGATTTCTGCTAACAATGAAACTAAATCGATCCAAAAAGTCCATTCTTTACTTCTTTCAACAGAGATAAGAATGGAAAAAGATCATCTGCAGTCTGAAACAACTCTGCCTACTGCTAATATGGTAAATCTGAAACTTTATCCCAAGAATGAATGAAGACAATCTTCTCAACCAAATTCAAATCCTCGATATAATTTACAATTTGGCCAAAACCCGAGAGGTTGAGAACCTCTTATTCACTAAAATTCAGGTTGTGAAGTCGGATTGGGGTGGGGAGTTTAGAACTTTTCCTTCTTTCTTAAAGAATCATGGGATAGAACATAGATTAACGTGTCCTCACACTACAGAGCAAAATGGTATAGTTGAACGTAAACATCGCCACATTGTAGAATTAGGTCTCACACTTAGCACATTAATTCTTTCATGCCTACACCCTATTGGGATGATGCCTTTGACACATCTACGTACGTATCTCATATAAACCGATTACCTACTTCAGTTCTTGATTGGCTTAGTCCTTTTGAGAAGCTCATGCATGAAAAACCTAACTACAATTCATTAAAAGTGTTTAGTTGTTTAAGTTTTCCATATCTTAGGGCTTATAACTCAAATATAAGGTCATCCACATGTGTTTTTCTAGGGTATAGTCATCTCCACCGTGGTTATCGCTGCTTAGATAGAAAAAATTAATAGAATTTACATTTCTAGACATGCTTTGTTTAATGAAACTCAATTTCCATTTGCTGCTAATAAGACTCCTTTTTATATGCCTACTAGTTTACCTATATCTTCTGTCACTTTACATGAACCAACTTTAGTACAGAACACAGGATCTATCTCCACACCATTACAATCAAATATGCAACTTGAGGAAACAAATCCCCACCACAAGTATTTTCAAACCTAGAATTTTTAATGTTGAGTTCTCTGATAGTGAACCAACTTCTTGTAAAATAGCATTACAAATTCCCCATTGGAAAACATCCATGAACAAGGAATTTCAAGCTTTGATTTCTAATAAAACTTGGGGCTTAGTCACTTTTCCACCCAATAAAAAGGTTATAGGATCTAAATGGGTCTTTAAAGTTGAAATCAAGATGGCTCTATTTCTAGATATAAAGGTAGACTCGTAGCAAAAGGGTTTCATTAAAGTACCAATATAGACTACTTTGAAACTTTTAGTCCGGTTATTAAACCTACCACAATTAGAGTCTTGCTCACATTAGCTCTTGCTTATGATTGGAACATTAGACAACTTGATATAAATAATGCCTTTCTTCATGAATTTTTAATGAAGAAGTTTTCATGTCCCAACCTCAAGGTTTTGAAACCACTGTTATTACCCAAATTGCATTGGTTTGTAAGTTACGAAAAGCTCTATATGGACTTAAACAAACTCCAAGAGCTTGGTATGATAGGTTGAAAACCTTTTTTATTGCTGCTGGATTCCAAAAATCAATAAATGATATTAGCCTTTTTACCATATTATATTAGGGTGTTTTTTTTAATCTTTTCCTTGTACTGTAAATGGCTATTTAAGCCCTTCATATTCTTCATTAATGATAAGTTTTTCTCTAAGCATTTTCTCTCAACCCTAATACAACCTTTCTTTCTTCTCAGAGATTTGTAATCCCACTGATAATATGACCCAAACTGTATAAAAGTACAAATATCTATCTAATTACATACTTCAATGTAAGTTTTGGAGGTGTTTGTCCTGAGGCTCTACCGAACACTTCGTTCCTACACCTTGACTCGCCGATCAGACAACAAAACTCCACACTAAATCATTATAGCACAACATAATTGTATTATAATAAAAAAAAGATTAAAAAATAACTTGATTGTTAGGTGTTAAAAAGCACATCTAATCAACCAGAGTCGACCTTGTCAAAAAAAAAAAAAAAAAAAAAAAAAAACCATAAATGAAAAATGACTATTTGAAATTTATAATTTTTTTGTTATAAGCACAGATTCATACTGTTATTATTTTTGTTGGCCACACTTACCCAGTAAATTTTTGTTAAAAAACATAATTTTGTCCCTTTTGTTTCTTTAATGCGTAAAAAAGAGTTTTGGAGAGTGAATTTATTCATTTTTAACCATCAGCTCTAGCTCTATTAAGTACTGTAAAATCATTTTTATTTATTTGTATATGGATACATTTTCCGATGTCATACATGTTTCTAAACCAGAGAGATTAATTTATTACAAGTCAAAATTTGATTCAACAACTAAACAAAATATGGCACACATGTCCTCCTCTCATTATCATTTTTTTAGAATAATTTATCAATTTTTTTCATTTTACAGAGAAAAAAAAGTTAGTTATTGACTATAAAAACCATTGAAAATGACCACATCTCTCTGGTTGGTGCTAATTTTCTATCTAAAATATGCGACATGAAAGTCCACTGCCATAAATTTAAAGACAAAAATCACTACCAAAAAGGATAATAAGAATAAAAATGAAAACCCACCTACAATTCCAAGCAACTATCCCAATCGAACTAAAACTTTTAATTAATCCACTTAAATGAGATCTCTTTTTTATATTCAAAATGAACCTTGTTATATTACTAATTAGAGGTTTGTAGCTTGAATTCTTTAATTTTTTATTATATTTATTAAAAAAAAAAAAAAAAAAAAACTATTTTTGTTAGTGTCAAATAGTATTTTATAACATTAAAACTCTAATCTAAATTAATTTAAATCCTAAATTTGGTTGATAATTATTTGGGTTTTTTTTTTCAATTTTTAGATTTGAAGTTTAGTTTTAATTTGATCTTTTATATTTAAAAATTAAATACTTTTATTCCTAACATTTCAATAATATTTACTTTTAGTTTCTAAATAACAAAATAATTAGTTACATAAAATATTATTGATTAAATGATGATTAGAATAGTGAGGAGATGGATTGTCTCCTCGCCTATGGGAGACAAATTCACGTTAAAAGTGATATAATTATGAGTAAAACTTATTTGGCCCGTCCCTAGGCTGTGACACCGAGGTACTTCAAAGGATATTCAAGTTTAAGCACTTTCCAGCGACTTCGAACCGGGGATCTCATGCCTTGGAGTCCTTTGCCTCAATCAGCGAGCTGTCCCTTGAAGACTTTTTTACTTTCATAGTAGCTACAAATTTTTGTTGTTAGATTTTTCCTTTCTTTTCTTAAGAAGATTTTAACCCTAAAATTTGTGACTATAATAGCCCCACATAGAAGGTAAACAAGACTATGTCCTTAGAGCAATACTTACCTAAGGGTGTGTCTTTAAAACCACATGTTTTTACTTTTTTGCATTTCTCTCTCCATAAATAAAAGTCAATAATGTAATAACCCAGAATTTTAGAGTTTAAAAGAGAAATGTGGCACATTTGTAGTTAACTTAAAGTTGAAGGGCATTCTAGTCATTTCAGCCTTGGATATTTAAGTAAATTGATGAGTTTGTAAATCCCTAGGGCTGCAATTTTACTGTTCATTCTCTTCTCCACCAAGAGTTGCACTGCCATGTCCATAATCAAAGCCTTTTTCGTAGCCGCGTGAAGGTAGCGTCGTTATGGGTCGAGCTTTGTTGCGTGGGTCAAGCTGCTGAGGGTTTGTCGTCGCGCGCAGGTGGTTAACCTTGCCATGGTGGGTTTGGGTGCGGTGGTTTGAAGCTGGTGTTGTTCGCCGTTCGCCGGAAATGAGTGTAGCGTTGCCGCGTGGTCATCGTCTTCACCCTTGACAGCCTCCGTTCGTCGAAGATCTGCACGTGTAGGGCTATTCACAAGTTGAGCTCGTGGGCTTCTTCGATGTGGGTCAAATCTCGCGCGTTATGGGTCTGATCTAACGTAGGTTATGTTGTATAGTTTTGAGAAGCAGCGTCGTGGTCGTGGTCAGCGTCATTGCAGTTCGAGGTCACCGGAGTGAGATTTGACCTGAGATGTTCTTCGTTCTTCGAGCCGAGTTCAAGTGGCACATGTGGCCGACGGGAGTTACTGAGACACGATTTTTTAGGTTTCTCACTGTTTGATAAATTTGATATTCTTGATCTAATTTTGATGGTTTGAGGTGTTAGTTTTAACTGGTTTGTTCATTTTAGGCATGGATAAGTGGATTGACTGCCAGGAGGTTTCAACGACCTTCAAGAGTGCAGTGGTGGATTCGGCCAAGGTAAGGGACCCTTCACCCCCTACTCGAGGCCCTTGGCTATTACATGTGTTAGATTGACTGTATTCACTTACTTGTTTGATGTGGAATGATCTGTATTGTTGTTGCTTGTATTGATTACACCGAGAGCATGCAATATATATGTTTGATATCATGTCTAAGGCGAGCATGTAGATTATGTTGATTATCTGGATATATGTGAACTACTGTATATTGATTGACAGAGTCTGTCTTGCATGATAGTTTGTATGTCCCACCGAGGACTTTCATGATGTTTTATGCATGGCTTAGTGCTTCGTTTGGACTCAAACGAGGTATGGAGACCAGATAGAGGATGCTAGTAAGCGGACGTGCATGGTTTGTGGCCGGCACGTTCTCAACGGGGCATTTGTGTTCTCTCGCCATAGGGTTTTCCGTGGATGGATGGCCCACTAGTCTCACGGCTCTGTCGGCATTTTACTAGTAGCCTAGAGTGCTTTCCAGGTATGTGGTTGGATTTGTGGCCCTTTGGTGAGTGATGACTCTCAAATAGAGTCAATATTTAGGTTGATTATGAATCTGTTGTTCGCAATTAGCATATAAAATCTTATACAAAAGAGTCAATTTAGTTCGCAAAGTAGTGATTTAGATTAATGCTCATGCATTAGGGGACTAAACAGAGAATTATTTATTGTACCGTTAAAAATGTTAAAATCACACTTTAATTGCATAATTAAGTTCCTCTGATGTTGAAAAGATGTTTTGTAGGAAATGTGATGCAGAAAAGCAAGACTAAACCTTGCGGATCAACAGTAGCGAATGCGAAACTCAAATACCCGACAACAGTAGCTCGGACAAAACGCCAAGGCAAAGACTTAATGAAGGAAAGATTGTGATGACAATGCACAATGTTGACAACTAGACAGCTAGAGATAGAGATTGCGAAAATTACGAGATCTCTTTCTTATTGCATTACGACGAGATTGACGAAATCAATCAGTCAACGTGGTTGAGTTAATTGGGCTACCAAATCAAATCTAGAATATTCGAGAAGGACCAAGAGAATTCTATAAATTGAAATCTTGTAATCGTTAGGAAAAAAAAGAAAAAAATAGGAGAAAGTGTGGAACACAAAACTCTCTACGTTGTTTTTACTTCGTTTTTATTTTGTTAGACTCATTCTGCTTTTTAATTAAATTGTTTCAACATGTTTTCATTCATGTTGTTATCTGTGTTTTTAATTTGCATTATGAATTAATTTCTCTAAGGCTAGGTTAGGGAAAAGTAGATTTGTTTACGCATGTGTTAGACGGATCTTGGGAGGATAAACCAGTGCATGTTAGCTAGGTTCTGAATTTTTTAATAGTAAGTGTCGACCGGCCATCCACACAAGCTACTTGGTTGTAAGTTGGAAGAGGAAATGACCTAAGACTTGATATCATGTTCATTAGGTTAGTATCAAAGTCTTTTATACTTTAAATCGGAGTTTAAGAATAAACACGTAACTATTGCATACGCTGCGCTGTTCAGATTACATTGAGTAGCAACGAAAATTGGACTTAATGCAAATGAATGTGGAAACGGACGTTTGTTAAAGCGAAGTATGCTAGTTTTCCCTCACCGCACAAGTTCTTATAACACTGCTACACATTCCATGAGTACTTTAACTATGCCTTAATTTCTCATCACGCTTATTACGATTTACATCATCTTTACTTTAAGCAACATAACCCAAACTGAAACCATTTATTTACTTTCTGTCAAATCTAAATATATTACTTTTGATAAATCACAGTCTCTGTCGAGATTGATAATTTACTTATTACTTACTGCAGATCGAGTATACTTGCACGAGTGTGCATCATTTGCACACGAGGCAACCTCTCGTTAGTCATAGCAAACATTGAACGTGTTGGATCGACCCTCACCGTAAGTATGAGACCTGTGGGATTTGTGGTCCCTTAGCTACTAGGCTTCTCTACTCGCAGAATCCCTCGACCTAGAGCAGGTATCTCAGATTGCCCTAGAGATCTGTGGTCTATGTTGGCTTTTAGGTCTTTGGTTTGTGGCCTTAGACCGCTCTACGTGGCGTGGATCTAGGACATGGTTCTTGACTCCCTTTCGCCCCAGGAGCTGGAATTTTGTGGACTTCTTGATTATGTTGTTTATCTTGCACGTTTGTGATGCTTTTGACCGATACATGTCTTGACCCCGAGTTGGGAGATCCTTACTGAGTTGCAAAACTCACCCTTTCCACTGTAAAATACCATAGGTACTATGAGATTGTATATAGATGGATGATCGAATGAGCTCGATATGACCATGGGACCCGCTGCATTATTCTATCTAGGGTCCTTTAGTTATTCTTTCTGCATGAACTATTTAGGGGCATGATAAGTTGACATGTTTTATCGTGTTTTTATGTTTTGACTCTGGGTAGCCTATGATTCTTTTATTAAATTTAATTTTTTTCAAACTAGTCATTTAAGCAGTGTTTTAAAGATGTTTTGTTTTTATACATGCCCTAGATGTCGAACATCGTTTTCATGCATTTAGAGTTAAGGGCTTAAGTTTAGACCCTAGTTTGGGTCGGGTTCTTATAGTTGGTATCAGAGCTCATAGTCATAGATTCTGTAGACTAGCTTACATTGTAGGCTGTTGTTTTGGTCCCCATGGTCTTCAGCTGTAGATCTTCATCAAGTGTCTTGGTAGTGGAATAAGGATTTTTGTTGAAAAAAGCATGTTTTAGTTATGATCAGTACTGTTGTTTATCGCATGTTATTGCATGTTATCATACTTGTGTGCTGGCCTAAAGTTTTTAGGGGTTGAGACTTCCCTAAGGTGTTGTACAATGTTGAGATGCCTAGTAGAGTTACTAGGAGTGCTGTTAAAAGTTCAAGAATGGTTGAGTAGTGCGAGCTTTTGAGCTCTAGAGGAGCACCAGTCTTGAGGTACAGCCCAGAGTTGGAGCAATAGAGACATTCAGTGTTGTTGTTGTTGCTGCTGCTGATGTTGTAGTTGCGAAAGTTGAGCTGAAAGCATAGACGTTGGGTGCATGCATGCTAAGTAGCGGTTAAGAGATGCTTCTCAGAGTGTGCAGGGTGTTGCTCAGGTGTCTACACCGTTGCAAATGCTCAGGCTGGGAGCAGTGAGAAAATTGCAGAGTTTTCAAAAGTCTTAAAAGAGTTTAAGAAGTGGGATCCTTACCACTTTGTTGGACTGTCTAAAATCCTTTTAGTAGCTGAGGCGTGGTTGTCACAGTTTGAGACGATCTTAAACCACAAGTTTGCCTAGAAGGGCAGAAGTTTCGACGTGATGTTTCACTTGAATTTGAGACAAACTTCTAGTGATACTATGTGTTGAGTTTGAGCTAGAGGATTCAAAAATTTTCGAGTTAGGTGACCTTAAGGAGCTGTTTCTTTGATTGTATTGTCAGATGTTGATAAGTAGAGGGCGTTAGCTCAGTTCCCCTACTTTTAGCAGGGGAATGAAGCAATGTCAGTTTATGAGCTAGATTGATTGAACATGCAAGATTTGCCAGAATTTATCATGTTTTTTGGCAAAAGAGAAAGTTTGGGACTACCAGATTGTCTAAGAGCCAGCGACAATGTTGCAAGTGTTGAAAGTGTCTAGTTAGAGCTGGATTTCAAGTTTGATGGGTTGAAGGACAAGGCCAACTAGGGGGTTGTCTTTGGGGAATCGTCAGATGTCGCCCATAGTTGCTTGCGAGTGAGAGTCTGATTTGATTCTTGATTTAGAGTGGTGGTTAGAGAACCTTGTTCTGATTGCTGCCAGTTGTAGGTAAGTGATTTCAGGCGTTCTGAGAAGTCAAACGTCTAGTTCAGGGCAGGAAGCCAGAGAGAGTCTCTTACCGGTTTCAACTTTGGAGGTGAGGAAGCTGTTAGCTGAAGGAGCATGAGCCTTCTAGCCTCAGTATCAGGGGTAGAGTATTCAGAGTTAGTTGTCATTTTGATTCCAATAGTGAGTGAGCCCACCGATGTGTTCTAGAGGATTTGACAAGATTATCTCCATCCCGAGCAGTGTTCTTTTTACTTGAGCTTGAGCTGGGGAATGACCTCATCTCAAGATTTTGTTCATGATGACCCCAATAGAGTTAAAGGAACTTAAGGTTCAGTCACAAGAGTTGTTCGACAGTGGATTAGTTTGTTAGTGTGTCCTTATGCAACACCTTGGTATGGCTGTTGAGAAGAATGTTGGCTCTACGAAATTGTGTTTAAGCTTTCGAAAGTTCTTTGAGTTATTAGTTAAGTCAGTTACCTATTGCCTAGAATCGATGACTGACTTGATTAGCTTTAGGGAGCAGTAGTGTTCAAATTTTAGAAGATGTTTGATTTCAGCACCGTTTCTTCAGTACCTTAGAGATCAGATGGATTTGTGGCTTGCAGTGATGCTTCTGAGAGGGTCTGTGTTGTGCTCTTGCTTAGAAAGAGGAAAGTGTTAGCAAGTGGGCCCAGACAGCTTAAGGCATTTGAGCAAACCTCAAATTGATGTTCTAAAGTTAACAGTCGTGGTGTGTGCTTAGAGACCCTAGAGGCATTGCTTGTTTGGAGAGACGTTGTAGGTTTTCGTTGTTCATAAGAGATTTGAAGTATTGTTTCGTCCAGAATGAGCTGATTTGAGATAGTGCGATGGTTGGAGCTTGTAACGATTCTAATTGCGAGATCATTTACCACCCAAGTAAAGCTTGTATGGTTACTCATGCATTGAGTAGAGAAGTTCATTTTCAGTGGCGTTAGTTGTTTCTCTTTTATGTTGTGGCCTTAGTTCGACCGAGAAGAGTTGTGTTCATTGAAAGGCTTGAGTTCAGTTGGCTCGATTGCCAGCACAATTGTTATTGATGTCGAGGCTTGCAATAAGTCAGTAGAATGACAGTAGTTATTGGAGTTGTTTGCGAGATTGCAGTCAGGAGACGACAACGAGAAGTCGGTGGCTTTTGTTGATGAGTTAAAGTTCAGTTACAGACTTTATGTGCGTGTTGATGCTGAGATCATAGCTGAGTCGTTGCTTAATGCTCCTAGTTCGTTATTTTCTTGGCACCTTGAGGATACCAAGATGTATGAAGATCTGAGGATTCTGTGGCTACGGAGTGTCGAGCAGCAAGATTGTTAGGTTGTCAGTTTGTGTTGTTTGTCAGCAAGTGAGAGAGTGCCGAGGCAGGAGCCTGCAGAGTTGTTGTAGCAGTTAAGTGTTCCAAAGTGGAAGTGGGACGACGTTTCTATGGTGTTATATCGCATGACTCCCTAGGACCCCAAGAGGGACCGTAGCCACTTGAGTGTTGGTGAATCAACTTACCCAAAACACTCACTTTATTCTAGGGAAGCTGGATTATTCTGTTGAGAAGTGAGTAGAGTTATACTTGGGAGAAATTGTCTTGTGGCATGAGGTTCTTGTAAGTATTATTGCAGATAGAGACGTTTGGTCCACTTTGCACTTATGGAAGAGCCTTTGAGAAGGTCGTGGAGTTGCTTGTAAGTTCAGTTCAGCTTTTCATCTGTAGACAGATGGTCAGATCTAGAGAGTCAGTCAGAGCTTAGAGGATATGTTGAGTTCTAATGATTTTTGCTCTCTATGCAGTTGAGACAAGTGGATGTATCTGTGGAAGTTGCTTGATATCAGCTATCAGTCCATTGCTCAGTTACCACCATTTCAGGCATCTTATGGAAAGATACAGATCACCTATCCATTGGGATGAGGTTGGAGAGAAAAGTTGTGCAAATGTTCGTCACAAAGATATAGAATTGGAGGTTAACAGTCTTTCATTTTAAAAGTGGCATTGATGCGGGGAATGCAGAGATTTGAGATCAGAGAAAAGCTGAGTATGAGTTGTTTAGTTGTTTGTGATTCTCGAGTGAGTTAGTGCAGTGTTGTGTTATTCAGTTGCTTCCATCGTTGTGTACATAGCATTTTGTGTTTCATGTTTGACATTTCGTCAGTATGTGCTAAGCTTGTCCCTTGTCGTTGATCATGAGCCTTTGGAGTTAAATGAGGATTTGTCTTACGAAGAGAAGCTTGTTCAGATTTTGGAACGAGATAGCGAGGTTCTGAAGATCAGTGAGGTTGCTCTTGTTAAAGTGTTATGGAAGAGGTTATGTGTTTTTCGTTTTGCTAGGTTATTTGAGCCTTAGTCAATTTTCGAGGACGAAAGTTTTCTAAGGGAGAAATATTGTAATAACCAAGAATTTTGGAGTTTAAAAGAGAAATGTGGCACATTTGTAGTTAACTTAAAGTTGAAGGGCATTCTAGTCATTTCAGCCTTGGATATTTAAGTAAATTGATGAGTTTGTAAATCCCTAAGGCTGCAATTCTAATTGTCTTCTCCACCAATTGCAACGCCAAGTCCAAAATCAAAGCCCATTTCGCAGCCGCGTGAAGGTAGCGTCGTTGTAGGTCGGGCTTTATTGCGTGGGTCAAGCTGCCGAGGGTTCGTCGTCGCGCGCAGGTGGTTGAGCTCGCCATGGTGGATTTGGGTGCGGTGGTTTGAAGCTGGTGTTGTTCGTCGTTCGCTGGAGATGAGTGTAGCGTCGCCGCGTGGTCGTCGTCTTCACCATCAACTGCCTCCGTTCGTCGAAGATTTTCAAGCGTGGGGCTATTCGCGAGTTGAACTCGTGGATTTTTTCGATGTGGGTCAAATCTCGCGCGTTATGGGTCTGATCTAGCGTGGGTTATGTTGTAGAGTGCTGAAAAGTAGCGCCGTCGCAAGCTGCCGTCGTCGTGGTCAGCGTCGTCGCCAGAGTGAGATTTGAACTAAGATATTCTTTGTTCTTCGAGCAGAGTTCGAGAGGCACATGTTTGTTTCTTTTAGGTGCCAGAGTCAGATTTTCAAGGTTTCTCACTGTTTGATAAATTTGATATTCTGGATCCGATTTTGATGGTTTGAGGTGCTAGTTTTGACTGATTTGTTCCTGTTAGGGCCTGAATAAGTGGATTGACTGTTAGGAGGTTTCAACAAGGTTCGAGAGTGCAGTGGTGGATTCGGCCAAGGTAAGGGACCCTTTACCCCTTACTCGAGGCCTGTGGCTATTACATGAGTTAGATTGACTATATTCACTTACTTATTGATGTGGCATGATCTGTATTGTTGTTGCTTGAATTGATTACATCGAAAGCATGCAATATATATGTTTGATATCATGTCTAAGGCAAGCATGTAAATTATGGTGATTATCTGGATATATGTAAACTACTGTATGTTGATTGACAGAGTGGGTCTTGCATTATAGTTCGTATGTCCCACCGGGGACTTACATGATGTTTGATGCACATCTTGATGCTTTTTTTGGATGCAAACAAGGTATGGACACTGGATAGAGGATGCTAGTAAGCAGACGTGCATGGTTTATGGCAGGCACGTTCTCAACGAGGGATTTGTGGTCCCTCACCACAGGGTTTTCAGTGGATGGATGGCCTACCAGTCTCACGGCCATGTCGGCATTTTACTAGTAGCCTATGGTGCTCTCTAGGGATATGGTTAGGTTTGTGGCTCTTTGGTGAGCGTGCTAGATCCACTCTCACCGTGAGTATGAAACTTGTGGGATTTGTGGTCCCTTAGCTACCAGGCTTCTCTACTCTCAGGATCCCTCGGTCTGGAGCAGGTATCCAAGATTGCCTTGGAGATTGTAGTCTCTGTTGACTTTTAGGCCTTTGGTTTGTGGCCTTAGATCGCTCTGCTTGGCGTGGATCTAGGATATGGTTCCTGACCCCTTTTCGCCCAAGAGCTCCGATTTTGTGGACGTCTTGATTATGTTGCTTATCTTACACATTTGTGATGCTTTTGACCTGATGCATGTCTTTATCCCGAGTTGAGGGATCCTTACTGAGTTGCAAAACTCACCATTTCCACTGTGGAATACCACAGGTACTACGAGATTGTATCAAAATGGATGATCGGATGAGCTCGAGATGACCATGGGACCTGCTGCATTATTCTATCCAGAGTCTTTTAGTTATTCTTTCTGCATGAACTATTTAGGGACATGATAAATTGTACATGTATTATCGTGTTTTTATATTTTGACTTTTAGGTAGCCTATGATTCCTTTATTAAATTTAATTTTTTCAAACTGGTCATTTAAGCAGTGTGTTTTTATACATGTCCTAGATGTCGAACATCGTTTTCATGCATTTAGAGTTAAGGACTTAAGTTTAGACCCTAGTTTGGGTCGAGTCCTTACAAATAATTTTTTAAAAAGTAAAAACATGTAGTTCTAAGGTAGGTAAGTATTTCTTATCCACCCTTAGATAAGTATTACTCATATCCTTATTAGTAAGGAGGTAAGTATTACTCTATATTATTAGTTTAAAGTTGCAAGGTTTATATATAGATAAACTACTTTGGTGTGGTCTTACACGTCACTAAGTAGAGGTGAATTTTGGTTAAATTTTTACTGATTTTGTGTCAAACCGAGAACCAAACCAATATCTTTGATCTTTCAACAATTAGGTCCTAACTAATGTTCAATAAAGAACAATAATGATTTTATTTTCAACTAGGTTCGATTTTTAGATTTGATTTCAGTTAGAATTTGGTTTATTTTTCTTTCTTTTTTTTCATTTTCAATTTGATTTTTAATTTGATTTTAACCATTTTTATTTTACTAACCAAAAACAAAATTTTCCATGAATAATGTAATAATTATAATTTTGTTTTGCTTCATATTTCATATTTAAATTTGTTCTTCTACCATATCTAAATGTCAATATATTTATACTTTCCTTTACTATTTATATATTCGGTTTGGTTCAGAAATCAAACTAATATATTTTGATTTTCTAAAATATCAAACTGAATGATCCAATATGTTTATTATTATGAATAGATTCACTTCGGTTCAGTTTCATTTATTTTTTGTTTTTCCTTTTTCACCCCCCTAGTAAGAAGTAATATGGTTAGGATTATCCCCAAAATTATGAAGACTCAGACTTGGTTGTCATGTGTGAATGGTGCCATATGTGTTCAGTTGAGTTACCAACTTACCTTGCACATTAATTTGGAGCTAAGTTTTTCTCTCTCATGGAGGTAGGTAGAGAAAAATCTGCATCCCACTTCTCATTCATTTTCTATATAATTTCCCACTTCCCTTTACAAACCCACATCCATTTCAATTTCCACAATCTTCCTTCTCAATCCGTCTCCAAGTTTCAGCATCAATGGCCAGCGCCATCAAAGTCCACGGAATCGCCGCATCCACAGCCACATGCAGAGTTCTTGCTGCCCTCTACGAGAAGGACCTTCAGTTTGATCTCGTTAATGTCAAATTACACGAAGGAGAACACAAGAAAGAGCCCTTCCTCTCAATCAATGTAAGTTTTAATCAACTCTTTAATTCCCATCTCTAATTATCCTGGGTTTTCATTTTTTCTTCATTGGGTTCTTTAATTGCAGCCTTTTGGTCAAGTCCCCGGGTTCCAAGATGGAGATCTATCACTTTTCGGTAAAGATTTAACTCTGTAATCATGGGTTTTGTTTCTGTTTTTTCACTTGGTGCACACAAGGTGTTTGTTGAATTGCCTCTGTGTAGAATCCAGGGCAATTACGCAGTGCATCTCATCGGTTTCGTTTTTGTTTTTCACTTTGCGCACAAGGTGTTTGATAAATTGCCTCTATGTAGAATCTAAAGCAATAACGCAGGGTTTTGTTTATGTTTTTCACCGTGCACACAAGGTGTTTAATAAACTGCCTCTATGTAGAATCTAGAGCAATTACGCAGGGATTTGTTTTTGTTTTTGACTTTGCATAGAAGGTGTTCAATGAATTGGCTGTGTGTAGAATCATGGGCAATTATGCATTATATCTCATAGGTTTTTGTTTTTTGCTTTTGACTCTGCACACAAGGTGTTTTATAAATTGCTCAATGCAGAATCCAGGTCAATTACGCAGTACATCTCATTGAATTACGCTAGCAATGGAAACGAGTTGATTCCCCAAGACCCCAAGAAAGCATCGAGCGTATTCACATGGAGTGAAGTGGAGAGCCAGCGTTTTGATCCAGTGGCCATGAAACTGGTGTTTGAGCTGTGTTTAAAGCCAGCATTTGGGTGGGGAGAGACAGATGGGGCAGTGGTTGAGAAAAGTGAAGCTGATTTAGCCAAAGTTCTTGACATTTATGACAAAAGGTTGACAGAGTCTAAATACTTGGGAGGGGAGTCTTTCAGTTTGGCTGATCTTCACCATCTCCCTGTTTTGGGCTACTTGTTGGCTTCAAAATCCAAGCATCTGTTTGAATCTAGGCCCCATGTCAATGCTTGGGTGGCTGATATCATGGCTAGGCCTTCTTGGGCTAAGGTGCTTGCTCTGCGCAACTAATGGGGCCTTTGATTTTGCAGCTTTGTGAGTTTTTCACTTTGAATAAATGGATGTGTTCTGTGGTGGCTTTTCTTTCTCCTGCTGATGGAGATAGAGATCTATGTGTTCTTTAGTTTCTGTTTCTGTTTCTGTTTTGTTTTTGGGTTCTGTGTATTGGGATTAAATGGCTGTGTTTCTGAGTTTAATGTTATAGATTGAATATGTGATCCTTTTAGAAGAATCATTTTGATCTAAGCTGTGAGTTTTCATAACAATAAAATCAATTAGTTTAAGAAAGTGTTAAAATATTATTTTGTCTCACTTTCCATAATTTCCTTGGCTCTATTTTGAAGAGTTGTATCGAGGCTCTTTCCACTAGTCACAGCTGAGGATTAAATGGCCGAATATAACAGATTGTTCTATTATGGTGGAACTTTTTTTTATCAAAGCCTTTTATGGAACTTTTAAAAGAAAGAAAATTCCGTATATGATAGGGGAACAATTTCATAAATAGGTTTTTTTATGAATATACCACCATAAAAAAAATTTATAAATGACATTTGTTTTTATAAAAAGAATTTTATGAATAGCAATTTTTTTAGAAGAAATTCGTGCATAGTTGCAAATTAGGGCCATAAGTGGTCTTCAATTATTGTTCTAAATTAGTTTTTATCAATGGAGGATAATCTTCAATCAACTAACGATAGAACTAGAATAAAAAATAAATAAATAAATAACTTATTTCTTTAAAAAATGTTATAATTAAAATAGTCCAACAACTATAAGACCCATGTAAGGACAAAATGATCTGATGGTGCCAAGTGGAAGGGTCGTCTCCCAATGAATAAAAATTACACTCAACTGGTTGATCTTCTCCTAAGGGCTCACATCGACCAGAGGAAGGTTTGGCACCAAACCTCGATATTAGCTCTTTGCTACCTGAGGCGGTAATATATATAACCAAAAAGTTACAATCTAGAATAAATTTTCTAAAAATTAATAAATAAATAAATAAATGTTGTGTATTAGAGATTAACCAAAAAGTTACCATCTAGAATCAATTTTCTAAAAATTAATAAATTAAAAAAATGTTGTGTTAGAGATTATTTTTTTTCCAATATTTCATCTCATTTATCTCTCTCAAACTAGGCATGTTCAAACAACTCGATAACTCGAACCAATTTAACTCAAGTTGACTGGGTAGAATTAAAAACATTTTTAGGTTAGGTTTTCAAGATAAGCTCGAATTGATTATTACTTTTACAAAAATATTTTTTTGTACTTATAACTTAATAATATGTGTGTATTTATTTTATTTAATTATTATTTTTATATTTTATTTTTCATTATTCTTTAAAATATGTTTAAGTCAATAAAACGTGTATATCATAATAAAAATATATAATCAAATTATGTGATCTATTTTTATTGATTCTATTTATCTATTTGTTTTATGGAAGTTCATTTATGTTGTTGTTTTAATCTTCTATTTTGTTCTTTGAAAGTCAAATTTATTTGTTGTTATGTTCTATAGTTGCAATCTTCTATATGAATCATGAATGTATGATTAATGGTTGGTGGCTTTTAATTGCATATTTTGTATATTTAATATTATATCCATTTTACCATTGATATGATAATTGTTAGAGATTATATTTTGTTTATGTATAGTGTATGACTAATTTGATGAAATGATATTTATATTTGCAAGTGTTGAAGAACTCGATGACACAACTCATCTCGAAAATATAAAGGTTGGAATGGATTGTCTCTTTAATTGGATTGGATGGATTGTTTCTTTAATTAGATTGGGTTGGAAAAGTGACCAACTCGAAGCTTAGGGTTAGTCCAAAAATTCCCTTCAACTCAACCGGCTCATGCCCACCATATTAAAAATTAGAAAAATATTTTTTTGAAAATAATAATAATATTATTATTAAATTGTCGTTAGACAAACAAATATGTTGCTGTAAAAAAACAGAACAAAAACAAATTTTCAAAAATTAAAAAAAAAAAAACAAAAACAAAAACAAAAACAAAAAATAAATAAAAAAATGGATTGCTTTTCTTTAAATTTAGAGAATTTACCAGCAGCACATTTTATTATATTTGCAGTAGAATTTTTAAAATAATTAGCACATTTATTTCTATCACTCAACTAATTATAGAACTCAATTTAAATTTTTATCACTGATAGAAAACTCAAGGAGTGATAAAATGAGTCTATCATAAATTGAATTCTATCACTAATAAAACTTAATTTGAATTTTCTATTACAAATAAATTAATTTTGATTTTGTACTATAGATAGGAAATACTTTAAATATATTCATTATCTTTGAAAAAAGATTTTGAGATTTTTTTTTTAATTTTTTTTTTAGTTTTACAAGTTTTGACCCAAAAAAAAGTTGAGAACACTTTTTAAATTTAAGATTGCATTAGATAAAAACTAATAGTTTAAATACTTATGTTTTCATTTTAATTAAAATTGATGTCTTAAATACTTTAATTTTAATGAAAAAAATACATACATCAAACAATTCATCTCATCTTGTATAAAAAAGCTTTTCTATAAAGAAATACTGTTCTAATTAAACATTAATGTGTAAGTGACTATATTTATACACATATATGTCACACATGTTGTACAATATTTAAATAATAGTATCACACGTGTACTGTATAATAGTATTTACTACACAAATTTTTTATAAATAAAATTAATAAAAAAAAGGAAAAAAAATTATATAATAGTGTCACACATGTGTATAAGTAAAGTCATAGGAAAATATATCTCTTTTTTTTTTTTTTGAGTACATATCGAGAGAGGGAGACAATTATCAATTTTTGGGTCCGAACCTATTATGCTGGTGTCGAATTGGATTACAACTAAACTTGTGACGCTGGTTTTGAGTACATATAGTCTTACTTTATTACTTTTTTTTATACAACAATATTGAAAGAAGAGTGATTCGAACTTATAATCTCATAGTTACTAGATTATATAAAATATCGATAGAGATATGCTCTTCTTGGCGCCTCATCTTATTACTTATCTCCTACAATATTTTTACATCTGTCATCATTTAATCACATTTGCTCACCAAAAGTATAGTAATTCCAAAAGGGCTTAGTAGTTGGCAGCAACCACCTACCACCATTGAATGAAAAGTCATATTTGCTTTATTTGAAAAAAAAAAAAAGAGAGAGATGATTAGAGGTGTCCATATCCCTTTCTATAGGGTGAGATGGTGAATTTCCATTTAGATGAGTAATGGAGAAGTGAGTAGGGATAAAAGTGAACAAAATGGGAATAAAAACAGGAAATACATTCATCATCCATATTTCCCCTTTTCCATTCCCCACTTTCTTTATATTTAATATTTATTTTATTTCATTTTTAATATATATATATATATTCATAAAAGTATGAATATGAATTTTATGAATATAAGTTCAATATCTAGTTGAAAATTAATAAATATTTATTATTAAAAGTCAATAATTGTTTTAATAATGATTAAAGTTAACTATTTGGATAATTTATCAAAAAATATTAGATTAAATTAAAAAATTTAACAAAAAAAAAACAAAAACAAAAACAAATGAGAAATAATTTTCCAGTGGGTAACTCGACCCCGCAAATCTCCACCCTCATTTCCACGAAATTTAACGGCAAGTTTCAGAGGAATGAAGATTTACAATAATGACAAGGATGAAGACTGTAAAAAAACCATCAATAGCAATAGGCGAAAGACATCAATATATACTTAATGATAAAAATGTCGCGAATTTGAATCTCTATTTTCCGTATTATTGTAATCTCATGGCAAAAAAAAAGGGTCATATTTACGTCCAAATCACGGCACCATTAAACAAAGTGATACACAAATTCGAACTTGATCTCTTCATCTCTGGTCAAGCGTTGACTCCAATCACTAACAAACAAACTCCCAATCCCAGTCTGTTTTTTTTTTTTTTTTGTATATAATTTTGCACTTTCCTTCACAAACCCCATCTCAATTTCCAATCCAATTCACAAAAAATTGGAAGCTTCAAATGGGTAGGCTCATCAAAGTCCATGGAGTCCCCCTTTCCACAGCCACATGCAGGATTCTAGCTTGTCTCTACGAAAAAGAAGTCGAATTCGAGTTCGTCCAAGTCAATATGCACCAAGGGGAGCACAAGAGCCAACCCTTTCTCTCCATCAATGTAAGGTTTCCAACAATTCCAACCAGGAATTTATAAATGAACTTACAATCCAACTCAAATGATAGGAGTTGATTTGGATTGTAATTTTCTTGGGGGGGTCAACTTTTTAGAATTTAGACCCATCAGGACTTCGAAATACAGGAGTTAGAAATACGAGTCTGATCCTCATAGTTTAAAAAATTAGAGCGTTTGAAAAAATATAAAATTTAGTCTTTTTGTTATTTGTGTCCATGATGAAAGAAATATAGAATTTAGTGTCTAGGTTGTTTATGCGTCAATGATAAAATTATAAGTTAAGTGACTTGATATATTTATATATATATATCATAAAAACTAAATTCTAGTTATTTATGTGTCATTGATGAAAGTATCACTTAAGTGATAGATATAAAAAAATAATAATAATAAATTTATTCAAAATGACTTAATTTTAATTTTTAAAATCATAGCAACCAAATTTTAACTTTTTTCGAATCATGAGACTTGATTCTAACTTTTTTTTTTCAAACTATAACATCTAAATTCTAATTTTTGAAACCATGAAAACTAAATTGTAACGTCTTTCGAATTATAGAAACTAAACTTATATTTTACTCTAACGCATATTAATAGAGAGCCTGCACATAAAAGATAGACATTTTGAGCTCGAATTTATTTTTCTTGCATATTAATGTATTATGGGCCAAGTTTTGAAGAAAAGCGAAATAAATACCATTGGATAACTCTACTTAACCTAACCCGAAAATATATGGGTTAAAATGAATTGTTTTAATGCACAAAGTTGGATGACTTGACGGATTGAACAACCTGACTTAGACTTTTAAAATTCTCTTAATCGAACCCAAAGAGTAATGTATGGACCCCTAATCTAAACTTTGCTTTAATTTTTCTGGGTTTTCACTGAACTCTTACCGGGTTGATTTGATTTCAGCCATTTGGTCAAGTTCCGGGATTCCAAGATGGAGATTTGACACTTTTTGGTAAAATTCATAAACACAAACAAAACCAATCATAGTTGTTAGTCTTGTTGCACACAAGGTGTTTGACAAAATGTCTCTGCGCAGAATCCAGGGCAATCACGCAATACATAGCAAGAAATTATGATAATAATGGAACCCAATTGATATCCCAAGACCCCAAGAAAGCAGGGATTGAATTAACATGGATTGAAGTGGAGAGCCACCATTTCGACCCACTAGCATCGAAGCTGCTGTTCGAGCTCTGCTTGAAGCCTTTGCTCGGGTGGGGCGAGGCCGATGGTGCCGTGGTTGAGAAAAGTGAAGGGGAGTTAGTCAAAGTTCTTGATATCTATGAGAAAAGGCTGGCTGAATCCAAATACTTGGCTGGTGAGTCCTTTAGTTTGGCTGATTTGCACCATTTACCAGCATTGAGGTTCTTGTTGGAGATACAAAGCAAGAAATTGATTGAGTCTAGGCCCCATGTCAATGCTTGGGCTGCTGATATCTTGGCTAGGCCAGCTTGGGCTAAGGTCCTTGCTTTGCGCTAATAACAACATTGACATTGGTAAATGAGGGTCATCATTAGATATGAACTTGAATAAAGAAATGTTGTGATTATGTTTTTGTTAGGAAATAAGGCCATTGAAATGGTCTAAGCTTAAGTCTTGGTTTATGTGGTCTTTTTTCCTTTTGTGTTGGTTTTGTTTTTATTTTTTATTATGTAAGAGGTGTGTATTTCTCTGTTTTCTTTGTTGTATTGTTGATGTATTATGTTTTTCTAGAGTTTTTCTATCTTTGTAGTATAGTAGTATTGTCACTGGCATTTATCCAAGTGGTTCTTCTCCTCTATGTGTTAAGCAAGAAAGTCCTTTGATTTTGCAATGGAAGAAACATGACATGCTTATTGGTTCATGGCTGTTAGGCTTGATGAGTGAAGCATATCAACCTTGCTGCTTCTGCCTCATCTAACTTCTCTACACAAAAATACATTCGAACAAGTTTTTTGCTACAATTCTCAATTTTTTTACTACTCAATATAACTCATTTAAGTTAAATCCTACTTAAATATATGTCAAACAAACACCTCCTATGAGTCTTAAAATGAACTTTCATGACATGGACAAAGTCAATCAACGTTTGAATGGTTCAGTATCAACACTGAGTTCTTCATAGGATCAATTCTCAAAACATGTCCCAAAATCAACACTGAAATTTCTAAATAGAGGTTGGATTAAAGTTCTAGAAACAATATAGTAAAGGTGATAGAAGTCGATTATTCTTTGTTCTTCGGAAAAGCATTCGAGCCAGATAATTTCTGTTGATTTTGCTACGATTTCTTTGAATTCAAAAAAATTGTAGCCGAAATCGCAAGCACGCTTCGATTACAAAAAATAAAAATTTTAAAAAAAATAAAAATTAAAAAACTACTCATTCGTGTAAAAACTCTAGCTTCGTCTTTTTCTCTCAAAGTCCAGACTCTTTAGGCGAACAGAAGAGGGACTCAATTTCTTTCTTTCACTTTTTTTTTAAAAACATTTTATTTTTATAAAATATAGAGGGACTCAGTTTTTAGGCCCCGTCGTCAGAATAATTGGCCAAATAATTCAATCAAGCTGTATGCCACGTCAACTACCATTTGAGCCACCTCAACTTTCCGTTCAATGAGAGCAGTTGAGCACATTCTGCCCTTGATGTGGCTCTTTTAGAGCCACACATCTCAGATTTTTTTTTTTTTTTTTTAAGTGTTCTATTTTTATTTTTTTTTAATATTTACTTGTTTGTAACAGTACCACATGAGTGCAGCCAAGCTGCACCCAAACTGCTCTCTCATAGACTAACTTTTCTAAAAGGGCATTTTTTAAACAATTGAAAAGGATATACTTTTGAAGCATTTTTTAAAATTTAGTCTATATTTAATAATAAGAAACTTATAAGATTAATCAAATTCAGAAAATAATGACAAATATGGTTAATTTTAAAAAATTTAGATAGATATTAATAATAATATGGTATTAATAATACATAATACTATAATAATAACATATAATACTGTATTAATAATACATAATACTATAATAATAACATATAATACTGTATTAATAATACGCAATAATATATTAATAACATATAATAATATATTAATAACACAAAATGTTGTATTAATTAGTATTAATAATACCGTATTGATGCAAATATTTTTAAATTTGACTACATTTATAATTATTTTGTTAAAATAGATCATTCATTACAATTTTCCTATATTTAATAATAAAAAATATTAGATAATATGGAGTTCCACCTCAAAATCGATTAGCAATGAGGAGAATAACTCATATCTTTCTTTTAAATATTTGTTGGACTCTCCACTTTTTCAATGTGTGACAATTGTGAGATCCTAACATGTCCTCTCAAGATGGTGCCTCTTCACCAATCTTGAATCGGATCTTAATTTCATTTTTATTGGACCGATATCCATTTGGGTTTTTATGAGCTCATACCATATTAGAGAATATGGAGTTCTACCTCAAAACCAATTGACAATGAGGATAGTAACTCATATTTCTTTTAAATGCGTGTTGGACTCTCCACTTTTCCAATGTGCGACAATTGTGAAATCCTAACAGAAAACCTTAGAAGATTAGTCAAAATGGTCTTGAAGACGGTATTGATAACATAACATTTTAAAAAAAAAAAAAAAAAAAACCCTTAAAACCTCACTAAATTCAACAAAAATAAAACAGTGCACAAAATTAAGCATGCAAGTTAGTATATATTAAGTGGAAGGGAATTTTACATGAATAACAAAAAAATAAAAAAAAATACCATCTCTGGCACGTTTTTAATAATATTTCATATAGAGTAGAAGGGTGCCCCTTGTAAAATAACCAAAAATCTCTTCTATCAGTTTTCAGTTGATAGCCTTCAATCAATTTCAGGCGATATCCTTCAATCATTTTCAGGCAATATCAGTTTAGGCGATAGCCTTCTATCAGTTTTCAGTTGATAGTCTTAAATCAGTTTCAGCTGATAACGTTCAATCAATTTTTCAAACTAATTCATTTGGGGAATAAAAAAGAAAGAAAGAAATGTTGGGCTTAAAAAGACAATCATTTCAATCAATTTGTTAATGATTGACTCTATCACCTTTAGTGATTTACTCGATTAGTTTGCTAGTGATTAACTCTATAGCTTTTTGGTGATTGAATCTATCAGTTTCATAGTGATTGAACCAATCATTTTTGTTTTGGGGTTGGTTCAGTCAATTTTTGGTTTGGGCTTCTATCACACATGTTTCATTGTTGCTATACACGATTTCTTTCACACATACGCTATACATGATTTCGTTAAGAGTTTCTTCAATCATTTCAAAACAAAAATATATCATACTTTTCGCGATTTTAACCAGCTTTTCAATAATCACATGTTGATACTAGGTTTATACTCATTTCATTGGTTCTCTATTTCAATCGATTTTATTCTTTCCTGTTGAATCTATTAGTTTGCCAGTAATTGAATCTTTTAGTTTGTTAGTGATTGAATCTATTTGTTTGCTAATGATTGAATCTATCAATTTGCTAGTGATTGATTCTATCCATGTTTTGCAACCCACTTCAATCAGATTCAGAGTGATTAAATCTATCAGTTTGCTAGTGATTAAATTTATCAGTTTAGTAGTGATTGACTCTATCAATTTCCTAGTGATTGAATTTTATTTATTTTTATGTTTCTGTTCAATCACTATGTCCGTAACTTAAAAATTGATTGACTTGTATCACTTAAAATATGAATTAACTTCTATCAGTTGAACTCATAAAATTCAATTTTAATTGATTTACCAAATGTTGAACGGGTTGCTTACTCTAATTGCGCTCGTAATTTTGATCCTCGTTTCACCATTATTGTTGATTTAGTTTTGGAGAAATCTAAGCGTTCTTAGAGTCGACGGATCAAGGTTCAATCAGTTTTTAGTTCAATCGGTTTTCAATTGATAGATTCAATCAACTTTTTAGCAGATAGAATCAATCAATTCGTTGATAGCCTTCAATCAGTTCGATGATAACATTCAATCAGTTCAATGAACGTTCATTTAATTCGATGATAAATTCAATCAATTTGCAATTATTGAACCAAAATATCCACGCTTCAATTAGTTTGTTGACCAAAAAATTCCAACCAATTACAAATTAGTTCGTCATTATCTCAAATTTAATTCAAATGACTATTAATACGATATTATCTCAAATTTAATTACAAATTGACTATTAATACGGTATATTAATTACCTCCAAAACGACGAAAAGAACCAACCCACGGCTTTGATGAGGTTGTCGGGAAAAACGAGAGAGAGAGAGAGACGGATTCCAAGGTGGCTGCACAATCTCCAACGAGGGTTCCTCAAAGCTACGGCTCACATTAAATACAAGGCTTAAAAGACTGAAATGCCCCCCTCTTTTCTCACAACTACAAAATTCAGCACTCTTTATTTACATTAAAACAACAGATTATTACAATTTAGGAAAGCTTTTTTTTTTTAAAAAAAAGGAAATTAAATACATATTTAATAGCAATTTTTAATAAAACAAATAACGTTTGTTTATATTTTTCTTCAAAATATTTTTAAACTTCAGAAAAAGTGAAATGAAAATTAATTAACATATACCCTAAAAAATCATTATCTTTCAGTAGACCCAAACAAAAACACAAACTAAGGAGCGTGAATTGAATCCAAGGAGAAAAGGTGGTGAGGTCTGTAAGACATGCTGGGCAGATTTGGAATATAAATAAATACACCTAAAAATCTGCTATTGGTGCAATATTTTCTTAAAAAAAGCTATAATTATAATAGATACCAAAAAGAATGCTATGAAGAGTGAATTTCCTAAATGGAATTCATTTTTTTAGTACAAGAGAGCGGGAAACTTGAATCGATATTTGGCTTTGAGCGATAGTACCATTTATGTAGGATTTGTGGTCTCTTTCCTTTCATTTATATTTAATAAAAAAATAAAAATTGTAAATACATCAATAAAAATAAAAAATAAAAATTGAGACATACATCAATAGCTGTAATCACTTTTGACAATAAAAAAATGAAATTCATTTTTTTATTCAACTATGAACCCAATCATCATCAATCTTCATATGATAATTTTTAAAGTTTTGGTAGAAAAGTAATTCCCTCCTTCAAAAAAAAATGGAGAGTAATTGGAAATGGGTGTTGTAATTGGAGCCACCACTAATAAAGCACATTCCTCTTTTGAATGAAAAGCCATATTCGCTTCCTAACCACGCCTTCATTAAACAATGTCATATGAAATGTCTTAAACAGTGTTGCACCACGATTAAATAAATGATTTTTCTCATTTGTTTGTGAATGTAGCTAACATGATATTAGTAAATCACGTAAATTATTGTATTTTTTTGTCTTGTTTTCTTAAATCTTGATTCTTGTTTTGATTATTTAAAATACCGTGTGTTTGCAAAAACTTTCATGTACATATTAACTATTTTTACGAGATAATTTGTCTGACTTCACAATATTTAAATATTTAGAAAATTCGTAAAACTTTTAATTCTTGTATAAGAAGTGACCATGAATTGAATTTAGGAAAAGTGTATTAGATGAACCATTCTCACAAAATAATTACAAATGTATGTCAATTCTAAAGTATTTGTATTGATAATTATCAATATCGTATAATAAATTACTCATTAGTGACAGTATTATAAGATGAGACATCACTCACTAATACTAATGATTATGTACATCTGTTATTATTATTTTGTAAGTGATCGTATTTGTAATTATTTTATAGATTTGATTAGTCTATCAAGTTTCCCTTAAATTTTATAATCTTTTTTTCTTCTTATTTTGAGTGCACTCTTAACCATTAAGCCACTCAGTCAATTTCATACTCAAACAAACTCACTCTCCCATCTCTTTTTCTATATAAACCTCCACTTTCCCTTCACAAAACCCACCTCCATTTCCAATCACTTTCACAAATCTTCCATTTTCAATCTCTACCCAAAGATTCAATGGCCAGCCTCATCAAAGTCCATGGAGTCCCCTTTTCCACACCCACATGCAGGGTTCTAGCTTGTCTCCACGAGAAAGAACTCGATTTCGAGTTCGTCCAAGTCGATGTTCACAAAGGGGAACACAAGAACCAGCCCTTCCTCTCCATCAATGTAAAGTTTCTAACTTTTTTCTATGTCTCAAACTTGCTTTAATTTTTTTTGTGTTTTCAACTGGACTCTAATGAGTTGGATTTGATTTCAGCCATTTGGTCAAGTTCCGGGATTTCAAGATGGAGATTTGACACTTTTTGGTAAAATCAAATTTAAATAACACAAAGCCCATCATAGTTGTTAGTCTTTATGCATACCACGGAACTTTTAACTCATTCATGTGAATGAGAATTGATTATTATAATTCAATTCATGTTTAGTTTATCCGTTATATAATTAGCGTGTTAGTAAACTTGTATGTCTATTTATTTTGATTTGTGTATTTGTTTATCTAAACTTACATACCTATCTATCTTTTTTTTTTTTTTTTTTTTTTTGATAATACTATAAATAACTACTTTTATTAATATGTCTAATAATTTTCAATAAATAATATATATTTTTCTAAAATTATTTATGATTTTTTAAAATAATAATGATAAATATTATATGGAATTAAAAAACAGAACAATACATTCTATGTATGCAGATTTTCTTATATAACCATGAGTAAAAAAATAATAATAAATAAAAATTAACTTAAGGTAAATGTATTGCTTTTATTTACGTAGATTTCAAATCTCATCATTTAACACCATTTTTGTACATAACTATACCAAAATAATAAATAAAAATTAACTTAAGGCCTTTTTTAGTATATAACTATACCAAAATATAAGATAGGTCAAATAAAATAAGAAAAAAAGCAACTTGTTCAAAAGACAAATGTTTATTTATTCCTATGATGTTCAATATAAATTATAAGACTAATTAAAAAAAATGTTAATTATTAGTAAAAAATTTAAAAATAAATCTAAGTTATTAAACAAATTAAGAATAAAATTGCATAACCTCCATTATAATAATGTGCACTCTAAGAATTGTTTATCATAGTCTCTATTAAAATAATTTGTACCCACATGTTATATTTATAATAATCTTTTATCTACTATAACCATCCGTTTCTAATAACCTAACCGGTGGTCCAAACACACCCAAAATGTTTGATAATATGTCTCTTTATAGAATCGAGGGCAATCACGCATTACATAACAAGAAATTATGGTAATGATGGAACCCAATTGATTTCCCAAGATCCCAAAAGGGCAGCGATTGAATTAACGTGGATTGAAGTAGAGAGCCACCATTTCGACCCACCGGCCACGAAAGTGGTGTTCGAGCTCTGCATAAAACCATTGCTCGGGTGGGGCGAGATAGATGCTGATTTGGTTGAGAAAAGTGAAGGGGAGTTAGCCAAAGTTCTTGATATCTATGAGAAAAGGCTGGCTGAATCCAAATACTTGGCTGGTGAGTCCTTTAGTTTGGCTGATTTGCACCATTTGCCAGCATTGGGATTCTTGTTGGAGATACAAAGCAAGAAATTGATCGAGTCTAGGCCCCATGTCTATGCTTGGGCGGCTGATATCTTGGCTAGGCCAGCTTGGGCTAAGGTCCTTGCTTTGCGCAAATAATTAAACCATTGACTTGGTAGATAGGTCTCTGAACTTGATGAACTTGAATAAAGAAATGGTGTGTGATTTTCTTCTTCTTTGTGTGGGAGTTAGTATGTTTCATTTGCTATATTAATATGAACGTATTTTTTATTTTCTCATATTTGTATCCAAACATCTTACCTTCAATTGTCCAACTATTTTCACAAGACTAGATTAAATTTATTATTTTAGTAGCGTAGCAAAATGTTGTCGAATTAGACCACGACTTCAAAACGTATGGATTACTTTTTTCTATTACCTTTGGTGCCTCTAACAATTACTTATCCGCCAAGATAGAGCAATACTTAGGTGAAGGTGGGTAAGGATTTTGGAAATACTTACCCACCTTTACAACCACACATTTTTTCTTTTTTGTATTTCTCTTTCTACTTTAATATTTCTTTTTCCATCAATCAAAGTCAATTTTGTATTTCTCTTTCCATTTTAATACTTTAAGGTGGGTAAGTATTTTCAAAATACTTATCCACCCTTACCTAAGTATTGCTCACAAAGATATTGCCCAAATAGATAATAGTTGCCTTTTGTTGGACGGAGGTATCGGAGCTTAGTAAAATATCCAAGTATTAATTAGGGTTTTTCTTTTAAAGACTAAAAAAAAAGTATGTTTCTCAAAAATTTAAATATATATATGATACTCAAGTGGCTCAATTGGTCAAAGAAGATTTTAAAGTACATAAGGTAATAGGTTCAATCCATTAAAGGTGTTCATCGGTCGGTCAGTGTTGGTTTTAAGCAAAAAAACTAACACCGACCACTGATATATCGATTTACATCGAATTTTAGAAGGGTTGGAGATTCCAATCGATTAATCACACGGTCGGTCGGTTTCGTCGGTTTTGTTATGTTCAAGATTAAAGAATCAAAATGTAAAAAGAAAAAGGGTTTAATAGTGTGAAAGTAAGAAAGAGATGTAGACAAAAGAAAAAGAAAGAGAAAGAAGAAGATGAGAAAGAAAAATGGAAGAAAAAAGAAGAGAGAGAATAGAGACGGAAGATAAGAGAACAAAGAAAAAAGAAGAGATTAAAAAATCGTTCAGAGAAAAGATGAGGAAAGAGAAATGAAAAATAAAGATAAAAAGAAGAGAGCAGCTGCACCCAAACATATGCTGTTACAAACAAGTATAGATTAAAAAAAAAAAAAAAAAAAACTTAAAAAAAAAAAAATTCTGAGATGTGTGGCTC
>JBBMKA010018679.1:0-29586 GCA_037833695.1 Sechiopsis laciniata | reverse complement strand
TGGGCCATGGGTTGTTTAGTCATTTCACTAGGCCCGTTTGAGATTTCTGCTACAAAAAAATTACTTTTGAAAATCTGATATTCATAGAAATATTTTGCCCTATTTTACTATACATGCAAAAGCCCCTTTTATTTTTTAGTTTTAAATTCTTTTTCTCTCTAATCCGTTTGTTTTTTTTCCCTCTCTTCGTCCTCAGTTTCCTTCCTTTGTTTTTCTATTTCCTAATTCTAACCGGTTTTTCTAGTCCATTTTCTTGATTCTTAAGATGAAACAAAGAAACTCACTGGAATTCGTGGTTTTTTTTTTTTCTTGTACTTGTGTCTAGTGAAGGGGATGCTAAGATTGTTGATTTTGGATTGACGAAGAAAGGGGGAAAAATAGGGAGATTTCAATTGAGAGGCTCTCCTCGGTATATGTTGCCGGAATCGGTGAACGATAACGAGTATGAGTCTTCGTGTGATAGCTGGGTCGTTGGATGCACAGTGGTGGAGATGATTATCGGAAAATCGGGGTGAATTTGCAGGTCGGAATCGAATATTTGTTCTCTATTAATTAAAATTGGTATCGGAGAGAAATTGTCGAAAATTCCTCCAGATCTTTCCAAGAAAGGAAAATATTTTATGGGTAAATGTTTGGTGAAGGATCCGGTGAAGAGTTGGACAGCGGAGATGTTTTTAAATCACCCTTTTAAGGTAGATTCCGGCGGCTCTATTTCATCGACGGCCAAGGATATTGTATTGACGTCGTCTCCACTGCATACATATTATTGAAATATAGCAAAATAACACACACACAAAAACATCACTGTTTTAGCCACAAATCCAACTGGATTTTTTTATTTCATCTTAAAAACCAACAAAATGGAATTAGAGAAACTCGTTAGAATTAGGAAAGAGAAAAATAAAGGGAGGAAGGAGAGAGAGAGGAAAAGAAAAGGCATTAGAGAGAAAGAATTTAAAATTAAAAAATAAAATGAGGCTTACAACCTGCCACATTATTGGTCTCTATTTGTATCTGCAGAATTTCCAGCAGGTAAGTTTATCCCTTTTTTTTGGCTTTCATGTTCTTCCTCATTCAGTCCCACGCTAAAAGAAAGGGGCTTTTCTTTTTGGAGTTTATTTTTCCATCTAATGTTGTCTCCGAACATAACAAAAGATAGGAATTATCTTGAATAGATTTCACACTACAATCCGTGGAAATAACAGAAATAATGGGTTCGTATTCTACACCTAAATCCGTTAAAATATATAGCCCATGGTCTTAATTTCATATCTAATGGCCAATAGATAACAAATGTAGAGATTGGGAAAAAGTTTTCGTGAATTTTATCTCTTTATGGGGCACTTATATATATACACAGTACAAGAAGATTCTAAAATACTCTAGAATATTTACAATTATATACTGGGCTATTAAATATTGAATATTTAAATATCATTAATCTAATATTCCCTCCTTAAGTTGGACAATACAAATCAGCAAGTCCAAACTTGGAGCAAATGGAATGAAATGAGGAGGCAGGCAATGGTTTAGTGAAGATGTCAGCTAGTTGGTCTTGACTTCGCATTGGCAACAACTTCAGAAAACCAGCGAATATCTTTTCTCGAATGAAGCTGACAATCCAACTCAATGTGCTTGGTTTGTTCACGAAAGACTGGATTGGTAGCCATATACACTACCTTGTGGTTGTCACAAAACAACAGATTTGGAGTCGGGATAACAATTTGCAAGCCAGTTAGATATCAAAACCCTAATAGCTCGCAAGTAACGTGAGCGAGGGCTCGATACCCAGCTTCGGCAAACGATCGAGGTACGGTAGTCTGTTTCTTGGACTTTCATGATATCATGTTGTCACCTAGAAAGCTAGAGATAAAAACCTGTGGTGGAGCGTCAAGAGTCAAGGCAAGAAGCTCAATCTGAATCAGGAAAGGCTCTCAACGAGAAATCCATGGTTGGTTTGAACAATATCCCCTGACCAAGAGATGCCTTTAAATACCGTAACAGATGATTAGCAGCAGCTAGATGAGTAAAACCCACACTATCACTAACTTGGCTATGGGGGAAAAGGTTTCAAGAAAATCGAATCTTTTTTGTTATGTCTAGCTTTTGGCTACCAACCTTGCTGTATAACGTTATGCTGAACAATCAGCATTTTATTTAACCTTGTACACCCACCGAAAACCTATAGATTGCTTATCTTTGTGAAGTGGAACCACTGACCAAGTTTGTTGGCTTCCATAGCACAAAGTTCATTTTTCATAGCATATTTCCAATGAGAGTAAGGGATGGCCTGAAGATAGTGTGTGGGCTCATACGGGGAAGAGACTTGCAAAGAAAAATGCTTAAAGGATGGATCAAGGTAATCATAGTTCACATGCCTGTGTAACGGGTACCTTGTAGGTAAGTTTGGCAATGGTAGATAGAATATCAATCCATAGTGATAGTCTTGTAAATATGATGGCTTTTGGACGGTCCGAGTGGAACTTCGGATCAAAAGAGTGCTTGTACGCTCGCTGTTGGGTTGTGGTTTTTGTCCAACTGACGGATCAACTAGCTCTACAGAAGGCATAATATGCTTTCTCCTGTTCTACCGATTCAATTTTAGGCTGTACACTAGGGGCAGTCTCCTATTCTACCGGTTCATCTTCAGGATGCACACAAGGGGGCACACCATCACATGGTCTAGGTTGCTCTTTTCGGCCTCTAAGCTAGGTAGAGGAACAGAGAGTGTGGCGATATCACTTCTTTGGCCAAGAAATTGTGCCTATTGATGAGGAATTAGTATGCCTTGAATAATCACAAATTTTATCCACAATTGCGCAAGTAGACGCAGTCTGCAGTCAAGTGGTAAATATTTATTATCATTCTCCGCAGGGACTTGAGTTTACTAATCAGATTGTTAACTTGGAATTAAATGCAATAAAAGTAAATATTGGGGATTTTGATTTCGAGGTTCTCCCAATTAAGCAAGATGAGAATATGCTTTATAATAGGAATTTGAAAGATAAGGCTGCGGTTAAGGTAATTATGGGAATGCGTTAACAAGTACTAGGGGTGGTTATGCCGTAAGTAGGAATTGTCAAACTTCACTAATCTAAGCGTTTGCTTCAGCATTCGTTCATGCTGATTCCGACTCCCCCTGCAAATCAGTGTAGGTTTCTAACCAGTGTGTCGCATGCAATTGTAGAACATTTATCCCTATAAAACTCTTCTTAAATATGTAAGGGAACTTACACTAACCTATTGAACATGTGAATTAGATTTAAGTTATTCCTTCTTCTGAATCAACAACTTACGAGTTCATGTGAATGGTCGGTCGACACTAACTACAAATTTAAACCCTAATTCAACATGTTTCAATTAACAACTTCCTTTTCACCCCTAGTACATGGTTCTACAAACCACTTTCCCTTAACTTACGCCTAATAGAATTAGTTTATGATTATGATAACTAAAATAGAAGTACTCATAGAAAGGTAAAGAGACATGGTAAATAGAAATAGAAAATTGTATTGAAAGTAAGAAGGCTCTGTAATAGACTCAAAATACGAAAGCATAAAATTAAACTATGAAAACAGTAAAGCTCTAAGATGACTAAGTGACGGCTGCTAGCTACTGGTTGAACACGACAAATTGATCGATCATTTTCTTCTCTTCTCAGTTGTTTTTTTATAGATGTAATTTAGGGTTTGATACGTGCACCTCTCGTTTGAATTTAGGGTTTTGACATGGGTTACAAGTTTCTCTTCGTAGATTTCCAGTGTTTGAATATATTTTGCAAATCCCAAATTTCCCGTCGTTTGATAAGAATCTTTGTCCGACTTTACATGCACTCTGCCGCAATTTGCTTCGCTTTCAGAGTCCTCTTCCATCGCTTCACTTTTGGGTTCTGTAACAAAAACAAATAATCTCAGTGTGCAACTATTCTTAGATTTCGCATTCAGCCCTAGCTCTTTGTACTTCTTATTGCTTTTTAATTCCTCATTTCTATTTCATTTCCCTAATGCATACGACATTAACTTTTATACAAAAAACTATCATTTTTAGTGGCATCCTAACTCTATATTTTATCAATTACATCCGAGAATGATCCATAAATATACTAAATATCTACTCTGTTTCAGAGTTATCACTTATTTACGACTTGCCCACCAAGACAATGGAAAAGGAAAAGCTCTTCATGGAATACAACATCTCGAGATAAGAAAATCTCAAGAGTTTCTAAATTTAATAATTTGAAGCCCTTAACACTAGGTGGATATCTAAAAACAATAGCAAGAATCGCCAGAGGTTAAAATTTATGTATGTGTCCCACAAGAGTTGAAGTATATGTCAGGCAACCAAAACTGCCAAGGAAAGAGTAGTCACCAACCATCCCTTTGCGCAATTCGAAAGGAGTTTTCCACTTTAAAACTGGGGATGGAATACGATTAATGAGATGCACAACTATCAATATGCATTCAGTCTAATACACCATGGGTAACATAGACTAAAAAAAATAAGGCCCTAGTGACATTAAAACAATGTTGATGTTTCCTTTCAACAACAAGATTTTGTTCTAGCCTTTCCACCCATGGAAATTGATATTTGTTCCCAAGATTCACACGTGTCTATTTAATTAAGATTTTAATTGAATGAATAATGGTTTGAACGATCCCCAGATTAGCCTAAGCGAACTGTATTTCAATAATGACTAAGGGTGTGAGTCTCTATAAATGCGCAAGTATACGCAGTAGTGTTATAGCAAGTTTTAATGTAAGTTAAAGGTCATTCTCCACAGGGATTTTTAGTCTGTTTAAAGTCGGGTTCATGCAAGAGTCGAGGTCACCAAGTTTTTGAAGGGAAATGGATGTTGGTTGCGATTGATTAAACGAAATAACAAGTAATGAGTAACAATAGTAGGTGAAATATCGAAAGGGCCAAGGTTTTGAGGGATTGGCTCAAACGAAGTAATTAGCGAAGGCGAACACTAACAGAAATCCCTTTAGATCTCTCGAACACAGGCATCTGGCTCTCTCAAGCACTTAGTTCCATTCTCTCGAATCCCAACAACTATCTTACCAAGTTAGCACTAGGAGAACATTATCTCTAAGATTTCTTTAATTCGCAAGCAATCTTATCTCTAAGCAAGCTTGACAGTCCTAATATTATGCATGTAAGTTCGTTCGATCTTAACTCTTTCGAATTAACACTGAGTTCATACAAAGGGTTGTTAACACAATGTATGTTAATTGAAAACAGCTTGCATAAAACGTTCTGTTCACTAACTACTTCGCCATTTGCGAAAGCCCATACTTCCCCAAAACCTCTCGACAACAAGTTTAATTACTCATGGCAAAAGAAAATAAACTTAAAACGAATGAAAAGCTAAATGGCATGTTGAAAACAAATAAAAGGTAAATGAAAATGACAAGTAGAGTTTAGAAATTTCTGCAACTTGAACACTGAAATATTCCGGCAAATCTCCGATTACAAAAACACTAAGCTATTGTCTGGAAAACAAGGAAATTACAACTACATCTAACAACAGAGCCCAGCGAAATCGCTTGTGGCTGGAAACTTCTATGGAAAACTCAACGAAAGTAAAAAACTTAATTGGACTGGAAGAAATGGAAACAAGAGTTCTTGGACGTAATAATGGTCGATGCTGAAATTGAGGAATGCTCTCACCTTATATAGGCCTCCCGACAATTTGCTGCTACATCTGCTCCACGATCTTCCTTTGCAAAAAGCTGCTCCATGATCCACTTTGCCGGGAGCGTTAGAGCCGACAAGATCAAACGGTGGAGATGAGCTTGGGAATCACGGATTTTTGCCACACGTCCTTGGGAGAGATATTTTCCTTTTTTTCTCGATCGTCTGATTCGCTAAGATTCTCGCCGCTAGGATCACTAGCTGGCTTCTTTAAATCGCCTAGAGGTCTTTCGCTTTGCTGGAGCGGATTACTTCTCTCTATTCCTTTGCTGTGCTTTATTCGCTCTACCGAAGTTTCCTGCAATGAAATACAAGTATCAAGTTTTTTTATACACATAGAAATAATTCTATTCAATTAAGCATGCTTCACTGCATTTAACTTCTAAATTTCATTTCTAGCAGGCTTTTGTTCGATATTTCGCTGTAAGCTTCGCTTTAGTCTACGGGAGCGAACTACTCTACTTAATCGGTTTATTCCAACATTTTTTCTTCTAAAATTATCTTAATTTAAGCTCTTTTAACTCTCAATTTTTTAGAGTTATCACACCCCCAAACTTGCATTATTGCTCGTCTCGAGTAATAGCTTAATTAAGGATATTTGCTTTTTGCTCTTTTAGCGAATTACTTCTTGTTACTTCTGCACACAGAATTAACATTACCTTCTAAAAATTCAAATGAATTTATAAATGAAACTCTTCCATAACTGGACCATGCTGGGCAAAACGTTTAAGCTCAGAAACCTTTGATTTAGCAAGAATTTTTCCAAGTCTCGACATTTCACAATTCCCTCTTGGCCTAGAACTTTAACTTCATGGTTCTAAAAGCTTTTGCTAATCAATTAGAATTATCTCCGCTTTAATCTTTCGCTCTCTTTATGCTTGGTACTGCTCATCTTTTGCCGAAGTGAATACTTTCCTTTTACAGTTCACAGGGAATCCCCCATTTACGTTTCTTACTATCGTTTGCTCAATTTTTATCGAATGTTTGATATAATGATAGGTATGCAATGTTAGAGCAATCGACAGCGGAGGAATGGCTCCAGGACTTAGGCTACTAGCCCTTTGATTCACTTCGCTCTGTGAGTATTTGGGAAAGTTTTGAATTTTTCATATTTTTATCCAACCCAGGGTTTGGCTTCCGAATCTCACCCTTTACTTCAGCGAAATGGCAACTATCCAATTGATTTTTCTATGTGAATCGCTCATGAAGTACGTTTATTTTGTGTGCTTTTCGCGAGTTTATTTACATTTTTGCTTCAGCAAACTCCACCCCCAAACTTGGACTTTTCATTGTCCCAATGAAACACTCAGTAGCCCCAAACTTAAAGTTTGCAAAAAGTTTAAGGCTTGGTTAATTCTAGTTGACTCGCTCCGGCTAAAAGATTTCCTTAAAATTAAGTTTCTATACTTGATGAAATTGCGAAAGTGAAGCCTAAGGCTTGGCTTACTTCGCTTAACGTTTCGATCCAGCATTGAAGAGTTAGACAATTATTTCATAAATAAATAAACTTGAATTACTAGAAGAAATTTCCATTGGACGCTCAGAGAAACAAGAATGGGACGATGGCAAATATCATTGCTCATGATTAAGTAAAATTCACTACATTGAAAAGAGCGAAAGTAAAGACATAATTGAAACAGTGCTAGGGTACAAAGAGAAAGAGACTTCCATCTATTGCTCTGGAGGATCTTTGCCGCATTCTTCTAGAAGAGGCGGAAGCTATAGGAATGGAGGTAGCTAGAAATGGCCTCCTTTCAATCAGTTGAGCACTTCTTGAAGAACGCGCTCTTACTAAAGGAAAAATTGATGAAAATTATGATTTTCATCTCTAATTTCCCATAGCAGCTGGAGTTGCTCTTCGCTGCCGCTTGTTGAAGCTTTGGCCTTATTCACCGCGCCAGCTCCTCTCGCCAATGCCTTTGAAGTGAAGCTCAAATATTTCTTCTTAGGCAAGAATGGATCATTAGGCTGACCCTTCAACCCTTGGAACTGGCAGAGCGCTGAGATGAAGTGCTGTTGCCCTTTCCAAACACGAATTTCCCAAGCGATATTCTGCCCAACGTTGATCGATATGCCGGTCAAGATGAAGCAGATCAATAAGGCTCGTGGAACCATCAAAGTGGACTCGTGTGAGATTGGCATAAACGAGGACTTTAGAAATAAGGCCCAAATCTGCCCTATTTCATTTAGGTTTGCGGTGTGGAAACGGTGAGATTGAGGCTCTTCATCCCATTCAGCCCCTTCTACTCCAATGAATTCTAGGCAAGTTTAGAGATCTTCGTCGGATTAATTATCCAACAGTTCTTTGTACTCAAACTTCTTATCTTCAAGAAAAAAAAGTTCATTCAAAGCTTCGGGAGCCCAGTTGATCTCGTGACCCCGAACAGTGGCGCCAAAACTATTTCGATCCAACAAACTGGTGTAGAATTTGATTGCCCACGTTCTCGTCATTGAGCTGAGCTCTGTACACAACCACCTCCATCCTCGCTTCTCAATTTGCTCAACCACAGCTAACGGAAATCCTCTAAGGTCTGGGTCAAAGGATTTCTCAAACAAGAACTTCTTCGATTGATATTCGATGACGTTCTTATTTATCTTCTGTTGCCTCGCTTTGATTGAACGACAGTTCATGGCTCTACTTAGCTCCTTACCCATTTTGGTTGACTTTTGCGCAAGAGGCGAAAGGGTTACTGACGGTTCTAGGACTCGCTTCCTTTTTAGCCTGGGAATGCTCTTCAACTGCGTGCTTCGCTGAGTGTGCGATGGCTCTAGCTCTCTTTCCTCCACCAAGTTCGATAAAGCGAACAGCTCTTCATCCAATTCGTCACTCAGCTCTTTGTAGGAGTTGATCTCTTTCTCGCTTCTAAAAAGTCCTTTACCTTTTAGATTAGCAGACTTGCTGCTAGTTGGATTAGCAGCAACTTGACCAGTTGTCAAATGTGCGTAATCTCCAAAAGCTGGTGAATCTTCAGCTTCGCTCTGCTCGCCTGCTTCTTTCTCCAGGCTTTCGAAGCTCTCAAGCTCTTCTTTGCCCTGCAGATTCGTAACTTCATCTGCTATGTTGTCCAGCTGCTCGCCTTCTTCATTTTCTAAACCCAGTGCTTGAGAGTTAGCATCATCCTAGCAAAGTGCCAGCTATGCATCATCCGCCTCAAGTTCTTTTGCAAAACCTACTGCATCTTGCTCGTAGAGCATGCTCAGCAGATTTTCTCCGACGAGTTACTCTTCCCCGCTTGGGTCAACCACCATGGTGATACTTCCCTCGGCCACAGAACTCTAAGAAGTTTCTCAGACTTTGGCAGAGCTTCGCTCTGCCTTTCACTGCCTCCTCGTAGCGGCATCTTCTTCTTCTTCTTTTCATTCTCTTTCTTTTTCTTTCCTTCTTCTCTTTCTTCTCCAACATTCGTCTGTTCTCGGCCCTTGACTTCTCCAACTCTGCTTCTAGCTTTACCATTCGCTTAAGCAATGCCTCATTGGCAGAGTTCTCTGGTTCAATGGCTTTCTTTGCTAAAACAACTGTGGTACTGAGGACCTTCGCCCGAACAGGCTCGACCGTCTTCTTCTCGACAGGCTGCGTCTTCTTTGGATCCACAGACTTGACTGAACTGGCTATTGGGATGATCTTTGCTTCCCCAAACGTTTTTGTAGAGCCACCCTGGTCCTGTACCCTCATTCCCTTGTCCACTAAAGGCACAACTGCCATTTTGGTCATCGCCCATGATTCCGTGTGCGGCTGTGGTTTTGCTGACTTTTTTAGTCTAGTGCCATAGCATCTGAGACTCCCATAGAAGGAGTCTTAGATGCTATGGCACTGGCTTCCACTCCGCTTAGCACATTCATGCGTTACTTCGTAGCTGTAAGCACACTCACTTTTTCTTACTTGGCAGGCTTCTTGGATGAGGCCGAAGTGATGGGAATTATGAAGGCCATTTGGGAAATGGAAATTGGTTCAAATGCAGAAAGACTTAGTGAAGTTTGTGGCAAAATGGAAGAATTCTTGAGAGCTCTGAAAATTTTTGAAGTGTAAAAGGAAAAAATGAAATGGGGAGGGTGTATTTATAAGCCTTGGCTCCGCACGCCATAAATGCTTTGAGAAGCGAGACACTCGAAAGATACGCGGCGAGATCCTGATCGTTAGATTGAATGTTAAGCTACCACGTGATTCTCGAGATCTGGAACTTTTACACGCGTTGATACACGGATGACAGCTGTAGTCCACGCGAATCGACACCTTGTGACACACCCAATCCCAACTCTTTGATTGAGCGAACTTCCTAAAATAAAAATTTTAACTTACAATCATCTTCCCTCTATGACTATTTACTTCGCTACAACCCTACTCTATCCTAGCAATTGAAATTTAACAAACAAAACAAATCTAACAATAATAAAATATGTACAGGGTTTGTCATACTTACCTGGCCTGGAGATAGAGCAATAAATAAATTGAGAAAGATAATTCTGCCACTCCAGCCATCTGGTCCAACTTACTCTTAAATTAGCGAGGTGAAATCCACTTTCAAGAATTCTTCGCCATAATAATGTTTGATTCGGTGGCCATTCACCAAAAATTCTGTTTGGTTAGACGCATTTTTTAACATGACAGCACCATGGGGGCGTACCTGAGTAATCTGGAACAGACCTGACCATCTGGACTTCAATTTTCCAGAAAAAGTTTAAGTCTTGAATTAAATAGCAACACTTTTTGTCTGACTTGGAACTCTTTGGGTTTAATTCGCTCGTCATGCCATCTTTTGGTTTTCTCTTTATATAATTTCACGTTTTCATAGGAAAACAACCTAAATTCCTCTAGTTCCAAAAGTTGCAATGCTCGCATAGGCAAAATTCTTGGCAAAACGAGATTCAGTTTTTTGATTGCCCAATAGGCCTTGTGTTCCAATTCTAGCAGCAAATGGCAAGCCTTGCCAAAAACCAAATGGTACAACGACATGCCTATCGGCGTTTTGAAAGCTATTCAATAGGCCCACATGGAGTCATCAAGTTTGTTGGCCCAGTCCTTTCGATTTGGGTGCACTACCTTTTCTAATATCATTTTGATCTCGCGATTAGATACTTCTGCTTCTCTGTTAGTCTGTGGGTGGTATGTTATAGCGATCTTATGGCAAATGTTGTACTTTTCTAAAACGTTTGCCAATGCTTTGTTCACGAAATGAGTGCCCTCGTCACTGATCAGCGCACGTTGAGTACCAAACCTGATGAAGATATGCTTCTGCAGAAATTTGATTACTATTTTGGCATCATTCTTCGCACAAGCATCCTTTGTTCAGCGAAATAACCTTGCAGTCTTTTGTTGTGTTCTTTTCTAGCAAGACCTCTTTCAAAAATTTGGTGTAGTTGGGCATTTGTCTTAAGGCTTCGATAACGGGATGTTGATCTGTATTCCTTTCAAGATTTCCATAAACTTTTCGTATTCCAACCCATATTTTTTCTTCAATCGCTGTGGGAATGGAGGTGGAGGTATGAATTCCAACACTTCGCTGATCGCCTTGGGCATTTAGAACTTGGTTTTCTTCTCATGAAACTTTTCCTCGGCGACATTATCAATCTTCCCTCTATCAGCAATTTCATCGTTTCATCTTGCACAAACTTCTTGTGCACAATCATCTCTTTCTCTTGGACTTCGCTCTAGCGAAACTGCCAATGAATACTCGGTGAAAAGCTCTTCTGTTCTATCATCAGTTTTTTTAATCACCGAGATGGCTTTCATCTGCTTCTTTCCTTCTCATTTTACGGGTTTGGTATCCGACGACAACCTACCAATAGGCCTCTGTCTCAATTCTGTAGCAAGTTGTCCCAATTGTGTCTCAAGATTCCTCAGAGCTATGCTGATTTTGAATAGATGTCTGTTGGTTCTGCAAAGTCAATTCACTCTTCGCTATGTAATCCTTTAACAAACCTTCTAGCGAACTATTGGAGCTTGTTGGAAGGGCTGTTGTTGGAATTGGTTTCGCTGGTTCGAGAACGAGTTCCATCCTTGACCCTATTGGCCAACTATTCCACCAAAACTTGGGGGGTTCTCATTGTGTCTTGGCACATAAGGTTGGTTGCTGGAGCTCGCAACATTTGCATTGTTGGACCATGAGAAATTTAGATGGTTTCTCCATCCTGCATTATAGGTATTCGAGTAAGGATTGTTGTGATGGTTTGCCTGAGCGAAGTATACTGACACTGCGTTTTGTGAGAATTCTTTATACATATATGCTTCGCGGCATAAGCTACAGGGATCCATTGCGAGATGTGCTGAATTAATGCTTTGTACTAGAGAGTTTGAGTTATTCCAGTTTTGCATGTTTAACAACATAGATCTTATTTCAGCAACCTGTTGCTTTAACAACGAATCACTGACTGATTTGACTTTAACTCCTGTCTTTGGCTCTACACACACGTCATCTTTCCATTGACTAGTATTGAGTGTGATTCTTTCAACTATTTTGACAGCTTGATTAAATGTCTTAGAGAGAAGGGCTCCTACTGCTGATGCATCAGGCACCATTTTCGCGGCTTCGCTCAACCCTCCGTAGAAATATTCGAATTGATCACAGCATGGAAGTTCGTTGTGTGGGCACTTTTGCTAGAACGTTTTGAAACGATGCCATGCTTTGGCGATAGACTCACCTGTGCTCTGTCTGAACAATACGATTTCATCTCGCAGGTGCATCATCTTCTTGGGTGGAAAGTACTTCAAAAGAAACCTCTTCCCTAGTTCTTTTCACGAAAATTCATGCAAATTTTCTACTGTATCCAACCATTCTTTTGTCGTTCCTTGCAATGAATGCGGGAACATGCTAAGCCTTAGATTATCGTGAGTCATGTCTGGGATAATAAATTAGTCGCATACACCCATAAATTCTCTGAGATGGTTATACGGGTCTTTCATTGCTAGCCCATGAAACTGAGCCTTTTGTTGAAGGAGGGTGTTCATCATGGGTTTGAATTCGAACGTCATTGCTCCATTATCAGGTCTGACTCCACTTCGCATGAATTCTGCGACATTTGGTGTGGCATAGGCTTTTACTACTCCATCACTATCATCTGGCATCATGATAGTAGTAGCGAGGAACTGATCCGCATGCTTATAGTTTGGTTCCGGTCTTGCTTCAGCATTCTCTGAGGGTAAATCATTTGGATTTTCTTCCGCCATACCAGCAACACGATTTCGTCTCATTCTTAATAGGTTTCGCTCTGGCTCTTGGTCGAAAGGTTCGACAATGCCTCGCATTCGCATACAATATCGGCGAAATCACCTGTAATATGAACACTCTGATCAGTTGAAATGAAGAACTACTCCTACGATACTTTTGACTAAAAATGGCTGAAAAATCCCCAACAACGGTGCCAAAAACTTATTCGCAAGATTCACACGTGTCTGTTTAATTAAAATTTTAATTGAATGAATAATGGTTTGAACGATCCCCAGATTCGCCTAAGTGAATTGTATTTCAATAACGACTAAGTGTGTGAGTCTTTACAAATGCACAAGTATACGTAGTCGTGCTATAACAAGTTTTAATGTAAGTTAAAGGTCATTATCTATATGGATTTTTAGTGTGTTTAAAGTTGGGTTCATGCAAGAGTCGAGTTCACCAAGTTGTTGAAGGGAAATAGATGTTGGTTGCGATTGATTAAGCGAAATAACAAGTAATAAGTAATGATTAACAATAGTAGGTGAAATATCGGAAGGGCCAAGGTTTTCAGGGATTCGCTCAAACGAAGTAATTAGCGAAGGCGAACACTAATAGAAATCCCTTTGATTCTCTCGAACACAGGCATTCGACTCTCTTAAGCAGTTAGTTCGATTCTCTCAAATCCCAACAACTATCTTATCAAGTTAGCACTAGGTGAACCTTATCTCTAAGAGTTCTTTAATTCGCAAGAAATCTTATTTCTAAGCAAGCTTGGCAGTCCTAATGTTATGCATGCAAGTTCGCTCGATCTTAACTCTCTCAAATTAACACTGAGTTCATACAAAGGGTTGTTAACGCAATGTATGTTAATTGAAAATAGCTTGCATAAAATGTTCTGTTCTCTAACTACTTAGCCATTTGTGAAAGCCCTACTTCCCCAAAACCTCCGACAACAAGTTTAGTTACTCATGGCAAAAGAAAACAAACTTAAAACGAATGAAAAGCTAAATGGCATGTTGAAAACAAGTAAAAGGTAAATGGAAATGACAAGTAGAGTTAAGAAAATTCCTGCAACTTGAAAACTGAAATATTTTGGCAAATCTTCAGTTACAAAAACACTAAGCTATTATCTAGAAAACAAGGAAACTACAGCTACATCTAACAATAGAGCCCAGCGAAATCACTTGTGGCTGGAAACTTCTACGGAAAACTCAACGAAAAATGCAACGGAAGTAAAAAACTTGATTGGACTGGAAGAAATGGAAACAAGAGTTCTTGGACGTAATAATGGCCGATGCTGAAATTGAGGAATACTCTTCCCTTATATAGGCCTCCCCATAATTCGCTGCTACATCTGCTCCACGATCCTCCTCTACAAATAGCTGCTCCATGATCCACTTTGTTGGGAGCGTCAGAGCCGACAAGATTCAACGGTGGAAATGAGCTTCGAAATCACAGATTTTTGCCACACGTCCTTGGGAGAGATATTTTCCTTTTTTCTTGATCATTTGCTTTGCTAAGCTTCTCGCTGCTGTGATCACTAGCTGGCTTCTTTAAATCGCCTAAAGGTCTTTCGCTTCGCTGGAGCGGATTGCTTCTCTCTGTTCCCTTGCTTTGGTCTATTCGCTCTGCCGAAGTTTCCTGCAATGAAATACAAGTATCAATTCTTTTTATACACCTAGAAATAATTCTATTCAATTAAGCATGCTTTGCTGCATTTAACTTCTAAAATTCATTTCTAGCAGGCTTTTGTTCGATATTTCGCTGTATGCTTCGCTTTAGTTTGCGGAAGCAAACTTTTCTACTTAATCGATTTATTTCAACATTTTTTCTTCTACAATTATCTTAATTTAAGCTAATTTGAACTCTCAATTTTTTAGAGTTATCAATATTCTACACCCTTTTGTTTATAAAATTTAGTAAAAGTCAATTCAGTCGCATTATCTGACTGAAAAACCTTGATCATCCTACTATACTGTGTTTTGACTAATCGAAAGAATTGTGGAATTATACTAGTTACTTCTGATTTGTATTCCAGTAAAAACACTCATGTGTAGCGAATGTAGATATCAACAAGAGTAAGAAAATATCGATGCTAAGACCCCAAACATCGCCATGTGTTGTAACGCCCTGCATTTTTTTATAGACCTTCTAGGACTTTTAGGGCATTTGTGAGGAAACAATAATTAAAATGGAAATAAGTTAATTTTGCTAAAGCAAACTCTAGGTCTCTTCTTCTCTGGAAAAAAAAAAAGAAAATAAAAAAAAGGTTCTTTTAAGTGATTTAAAAAAAAAGAAAAAGAAAAAGGCTAAAGCAAACTCTAGGTCTTTTCTTCATTTTCATCTTCTTCTCTATCTGACAACCCTATTCGCCACCCCTCCTGCCGTTGTCGCCGCTTACTCGACGTCGACCACCGTACGCCACCATCCACACCTTCGCAAGCTGCGCCCCTGTTGGTCTGTCTCATGCCCGACACCACACCCCCTCCTCGATCGCGTGCGCCCACGTTTGTCCTGCCCCACGCTGTCACGACTCTTCTGCCCACGTCGCCTCAGCCACGAACACCCCCTGCTCTTCCTGATGCCACTCAGCTCACCCAGCGTTAGTTCTAGTTGACAATGGCCGTCGCACCACCCTGACGAACTTGCACAGCCCCACCTCCATTCGTCCCACCCTCAACTGCCATGTTTCACGTGCTCGCCTCCTCTGCCACACCACTTCGCTTACAGCCGCACTGGGTTCTTTTGGTTCGTGGTTCGGGTAAGTTTTGGTTTGAATCTTACTAGTTTGTTGATAGCTCTCAAATAGAGCATAATTTAGGCTAGTTTATTATGCATTTTTCTAAGGATCAAAGGAAATAATTAAGCTATAAAAGGACTCAATGCGAGTAGAACTGTTAGAAAGTATAAGCATTCATCATTTAGCACGTTATAGGCTCGACATCGCATTTTAAGTGAATAAACTGGGCTTAATGCGATTGAATGCAGGAAATACGAAACTTTGGTGCTGCAGAATGAACCAATATGAATTGTGGATCATAAGCGCAATACGATGCAATATCAAGGTAGCTGCTGTTGAAGAATCAAGCGAAAGAACAGAAAATAAACAAGTAATCAATTCGCGCAATTCAAAATTCCAGCAACAATCAAGGAATCCTGTATTAATGAAGATCTTTCAGCTCGCCCCAACTTGTTAGCTAAGCAGAATAACTCTATAAAAAGCTAGAAAGAAGTTACAATCGAGGAGCTGGTGAGGGTGGCCAGAACTAGTGGGTTGGCCGAGTGCTAATCTACATAAACCAGAACTGGTGGTGTTTGTAGGAGCCGATAACAAGGAGTCTGTACACTTCACAACCGTATCAATTCCTATCTATTGTTTTGTTTTAGTACTTTATTAGTTAGGAAAAGATTGTAGAACTGTTTCGACATTTAGTAATGAGATATCTAAATTTCCTTTATTATTTGTTGATTTTCCATATGTCTTGTTAGATAGGGTCTATGGTGATAATTTGCATGTAGGGTACATGTTGTTGTTGCAGGTACTTAGTTCTTATACTGCTGCAATTTAATTCTTAAATGTGCATCAACTAGCGACCCATGCATGCTAACCTTCATTAAACTCGGAAGAGGGAACTTAAGGCAGGCCTAGTATGTTACGATAGGTTCATCGTGAGATTTCTTGCATGATTTAAGAAGTTAGGAATAACCTTACTATCGCACGCATTACCCAGGTTTAGTACAAGAAACTACTGCACAAGCAGGGTTAATTGTAAATCACTAAGTGTGAAAAACACTTATTAAGACGGGGAAGTGTGAGATCTATTTACCATTATTGCATATTCAACATCTTCTACATTCGCATTCATCACCTATGCTCATTAGTTTACTGTTATTTAAAGTCTTACACGAAAAACCGAATCAACCATCAATTACATGCTTTTTATTTCCTTGCACAACTTTTGAATTAGTATAAATAGTTATAGACCTCAATCTCTATGGGATCGATAAAATATATTCTTATAACTTGCTTCAATCCGACAGCATATACTTGCACGTAGTGCTTTCGAGCTCTGTTTAGCAATAAGTTAAGCTTTAAATTTATTAATTACGTAGTTATATCAGAACGATTAATCGTGCATCAAGTTTTTGGCGTTGTGCTGGGGATTGATTATTTAGGATTAGGATTATTAGTTTAAAAGTAGTTCTACACTAACCAAAAGGTTGTAAACTTGTATTTCAAGGGAACCGAGATGCAAGTCGCATCAACCAACAGGGAAAGAAGTCCCAACACATTACCAGAAGTAGCAATCATCATAGATGGCATTTAATTGTTTTGCGAATCAGTATTGGAACAACAATACTACCCCACTGCAACCACGTTTTTATCAACAATCAGGCTATATAGGGGAGACCAACATAGCAATTCTCAATTCAAAATATCCTAGTTGGGTGAATCAAATGCAGTTTGGGGGAGACCATGGCAGTATTTCTCAAAGGCATATTGATCTGTATGGAGGTCGCAGCATGAATCATACGAGGGAATACGATAGTCATGAACCTGGATACCTGAAGTGTAGTTATGGGCAATCTCCCAAAGTCATACATATAGAGGATGAAATACAGCTCAAACGTCAAACATGGATGAGGGAAAATGGAATCATTTCCACGCCCTAATAACCAAACAGCGAAACTAAAATCACATTGGAGGAAACACATAGGAACAATGTAGCCAACAAAGAGGTTACCGAACAGGACAAATCATTTCTAATGGCCAAAGCACTTAACGAGGTGGCAATAGATGAAATTGACTATGGACTCTTATGGAAGGATTTTAGGCAAACCATCATGACAAATAATGAAGAGGTCATAGCTTTAAGGCATAGAGAAGAAGAAGAAGAGCAAAGGATACGATATCAGCAACAGGAAGAAGTGTGGGCCAAGTTCCCCAACCCACCAATTTTAGAAGTTGACACTAAGAAAGATATTTTCTATGAGAATAAAGAAGGTACCACTATTGACGATGTGCAAAAACCAAGTGATGACAGTCATAGCAAGGATGCAAATCCTCAAATTATCAGCTTCGTGAGTAATGAGCTTGCAACTTATAGCACTGATATTCTAATGCAATCTAGCTGCGCAACGAAAGAATCATCAGCACCACAGGATAACATACATAACACGAAAAACAGTGACCTGCAAGCAATAGTGCTGAGTGTTTTTCAGCTATCATGCCGGCAATCACAAAAGGAACTAATCAGTCGAGGAAGCGACACCAGAGCAACACAAATGAGCATCATCCTGACGCTCCGCACCCTATCAATCTTTGTCTTGGTAGAAGGTACATGCATTAAGGCACATGACGGAGTAAGACAAGAGCAAGCGATCAAAGATGGTTTCATTCCGAAAATATATAAATGGCCCAAGCAAGGACAACTCGCACCAGACATAATTAGCACAAAGAATTTTGCCCAGGTCCTACGAAGCAACATTCCTGGAATGCAAAAATCCAGTATTTCTAACTTTGTGCAAAAATCTTTTACAACATTTTTTTTTTTTTTTTTCTGATTTCCCAATTTAGAATAGGAAGTTTTTCATTTATGCAATTTTCTTTATTTCCATATTTTCTTTATTGCAATTTTGGAAAGGATCAGTACGAAAATTTGTGCGGGATTCTTGATTCAATTTTTTACTTTTCTTCCGTTATTATTCTTTCTTTGTGCATGGATATTCGATTGTCTTCTGAAACATTATATAAATCCTGTGAAGGAAAGAAACATTCACAATAGTATAGCCTGCACTTTTGGGAAATCTAGAAATCCTATTCTTAATTAGCATCGATGGCCCCAACCCAAAAAATTCATGGCAAGTCAGCTAGAGATATGGAACCGGGAGAAAATTCGCACCGTTGGTAAACCAAGAGTGGGAAATTCTTTGGAAAAACAAGGAAGAGGGAAAACCACTTGGTTGGCAAACCCTATGTCACTATAATTGTAAATTGCACGAATATGATTTGAGTTGGTTTGTGATTGAAACAGAAAAGTAAGTAAATAGCGAGATAAAGTAGTATTGAGAAGATAAGGCTAGACCAAGATACTCATGAAATTTAGCAGCAATGTAATAAACAAGAAACATGTGCTAAGGGACTCTATCATACTATGCCTTACAAACTTCCGCTTCGACTTTCGTTTAGCATCAAATCCGACTTCCACCGGGACTAGATGTAATTACGAGCTGGCGCTAAGTATGTGATAGTTAAGCATTTATTCCTAAACTCCAATTCAAAGCATTACAGATGTAACACTACCTATCAAACATGCAAAGTAGACTTAGGTTATTTCCTCTTCCGATTTACAACCTATTAGTTTGTGTGGATGGCCGGTCGACACTCACTATTATATTGATGTACCTAATCTACATGCTCTAAATGAACCCTTCCAGTTTCTTCCTACAACATGCTACTAAGATTCACTTTCTCCTAGTTTTTCCCTATTGAAGTTAGTTCATGATACAGACAGAAAACAAAAAACACAATATGGAAAACATATTAGAACTTGTATTACTGAAGTAAAATGAGTCTAACGAAGAAATAAAAGAAAAACAAATAACAAACTATCGTCGTCTCGGTTGTGTCTCTGAATTCCTCTCAGAAGAAAGAATCTGAAGAACACACCTGCGATCCCTCCCTCTTCTCTATTACACACAACAATCTATTTATAGGACTAGGTCATCAAATCTCTGAATCTCCCAGAATGGCAAAGAAAATTTAATATACAAGAAATTTACAAAAATAATGAAAATGCAATTAAAATAAAACATTTTTTTTTTTTACAAAATAGTTTAATGACGATTACGGTCATTGAATAGGTGTAACTCCTTGAATAAGTGTAGTTTAACAATGTTGCGGTCGTATGGTAGTTTAACGACAATTTTGGTCTGTTTGAATAAGGTAACCCTTTGAATACTTTAGTTTTAGAACTTTACGGTTCAGTGATATCAATGAGGATTTCTTCGGAATCAACGTCATTGGCGCCCTCACTTGAGGGTAGAGACGAAATTGATTCACCCGAGACCCCTTGAAACATTTTCTCGAGGTCTGCTTTTGAAGAGGTTTGAGCTAAAGTAGTGAGAAGTCGAGATTTGGGAGTAAAAAATTCTTTTTGCTGTTGTGAGCTAAAGTCTTGAAAGTGATCGTTTTTCGATAACAAGGTTTTGACCAACTTTAGATTACTGTGGGAAATGTTTGTTTTATCCCACCATTTGATGTTGATGACCTTAACTAAGGTCTTCAAATTAGATAGACTTTGAATTTCAAAGTTCCAAGAAAGAATCCATGGAACTTGGAAGTATAAAGAGAATTTGAGAGTTTGAGAAAAAGTATTTTTGAAGATATTTTTGGTAAAATAATGGAAGGATTCTTGAATGGCGACGGGGAAAATGTGTGGGATTAAACCAAACAAGTTCCACCAAAGATTGAACCACAGAGGAAAAAATTTCCTATGTGCAATAGGACAGAAATTGATAAACCAAGAATGTTTAAGCTTTGGTAGCATAGGACGTGGTACCAAGCACGAACATAGTCAGTGTATGAGAAGGTTTGAGGGATGAAAGGTTGAGAAAGTGCTTTCTCCATATGAATGTTTTGGTTCCAATCCGTAGGGGAAAAGACCTTGAAAATTTTTAGTTTTGAATAAGCAATCCGTGTGGGATCGTCTTTGTTCGGTGTATGAACAATTTTAGTGGATTTTGTGTCCACCAAAATAAATTTATAAAACCGTCGGGTTTTTTTAGGGTTCTCCGGCATAAAAAGAAAACTAGGAGGATGAATATTGGTGACTATTTTTTATATTTCCTTGCGTCGAATTCTGGTTCGATGACAAAATCACCAAAATGAATCGGTTTTTTGTAGTAACCCTTGATCTCGGGTTTTGGAACAAATCTGTTAGGGACGACAGCGGTTGAATAAGACGTCGGGTTCGAAGAACTGGACGACGAGGGTTTCAGAGTGGATGACTCTGTTTGAGCGGCTTTCTTGCCTTTGGACCTGGTCACAACAATGAACTCGAGTTCAATGGAGTAGGAAGCTGGGGTCATGACTTGTGCAACAGGTGGTTGCTTTGAGGCAGTAGAAGGCTGCTTTTGTAAGGGTAGCTTGCCCTTAGCTGTTCTTCGTTCACTCATCTGAAGGAGAAGAAGAAGAGAGAGATTTTTTTAGGAACTCGCGAGGTAGATAATCTGCGAGGGCATTATCAGTGCCTTTATAGGCAAAACATTGAATCAAAGCAGGATAAGATTGCCTGCCATCTTGCAAAAAATTGTTTTGAAACAAGATTCTTGACCTCTTTTTCCAAGATAAATTTTGACGCCCGTGAATCCGTTTTGACTAAAAACGTTTTGTTAATTAAGTCACCTTGAAACTTTTGTACACACTGTACAATAGCAAGGATTTCTTTTTTTACAGTGGAGTAATTTTTCTGTGCGTCATTCCAAACGCCAGAGTGGAATCGCACTATGGATTCCTTTCCATCCAGAGACTGTTTCAGGATTCCTCCATATCCAATGTCAGATGCGTCAGTCTCCACTATGAGTGCGGCTTTTTCGTCGATAAGACTCAAGTACGGGATGGATTTGACTAAAGCCTTAATTTTTTGGACGGTAGCTATGTGGACAGCTGTCTAAGGCTTTGGATTCTTTTTTAGCCTTTCAAAGAGAGGCTTTGAGATGGGTCATATGTCTTTAATGAAATCGGCAACATAATTAAGACAGCCCAAAAATCTTTGAAGTTGGGTTTTATCCAGAATTTCATCCGAAAAATTATTTGAAAACTCGATCGTCCTTTGAATGGGTTTAATAAGACCCATATTTATATCAAATCCAAGAAATCGGACTTGGGTTTGAAATAGTTTGATTTTTGGGGCCGAAACGACCAAACCATTTCTTTTGACAATATTGTAAAAAGTTTGAAGATGTTTGAAATGTTGGTCGATGTTCTAGGAAAAGATCAAAACATCATCTATATAAACTATTGAAAATTCATGAAACGGATTGAAAATATCGTTCATGATCTTTTGAAATTTGGAGAGAGCGTTTTTTAGCCCGAAGGGCATGACGTTCCATTCGTATTGTCCGAAGGGGACATTGAATGCAGTCTTATAACGATCCTTCTTGGTGATTTGAATTTGCCAAAATCCTGATTTTAAATCAAATTTGGAAAATACTTTGGCATTTGAAATGCGTTTGATTAAATCATTTTTGTTCGGGATAGGATAATGGATCCATTCCAGAACTTTGTTCAGAGGTTTGTAGTTGATAACCAGACGAGGAACACCACTTTCCTTCTCTGCTTGGTTGTTGACGTAGAAAGCAGCGCAAGACCAGGGGCTCTTGGATGGTCTAATTAGCTTCTTCTGCATCAAACCTTCAATTTCTTTCTTGTAGAAAGCAAGAAGGTTAGCATTGATTTGAATAGGTCTAGATTTCGTTGGAATTTTTTCTTCCTTGAAATCTTTGGAATAAGGGAGTGCAACAATGTGTTGTTTTCGCTCCCAGAAAGCATTAGGAATATCTGAACAGATATCCTGTTTGATTTTCTTTTGAAATTGCTTAATCCTAGATTGTAAATTAGGACTAGCAATTTGATATGCAATTTTCTTATAAGAAATTTCTTCTTTAAGAAAATTGATTTGGCTTTCCTTTGATTTTAAAATGTCATTCCTATGAGAGGCCATACGTCGAATGAATTCAAAGACAACCATTGAATTTAAAACCTTGGATTCTAATCCCTTTTGAGAGATGGTAAAGGGATATAATTGAGTCAAGAAGAGTGTACCTAATATGAGTTCCATATTTAGGTTCTTGACAAGGAGGAATGTGTTAACGAAACAGATTCCATTTTTGCAGATGTTTGCTTTGGGCAACTTGTAGTTGATCAAAAGTTTGCTATTATTAGCACTTTTGAGACTTTCACAAGTTTTCTCAAAGTATCTGGTAGGTATAATACCTTCAAGGACACAATTATGATCGGCTCTAGAATCTAATAGAGCGATCACAGTGATTTTGAAATCATAGACCCTTAGGGTAATTGGAGTATACCATCGCTGGTAGCTAACGGATTGAATCTGCCTAATGAAGGCTTCATGTTTGTTATGAAGCTGTTGGTCCTCAGCGTCGGAGTTGGTGTTGATGCCTTCATCACCACTTTCCTCTTTAGGCTCAATATTAGAACTTTTGAGTGTGGCGATTTCGATCCATAATTTGGAAATATGATTCGATGTTTCTGCACGTAGCTTTTGGACTTCGGCTTTGAGGGTATTCACTTCAGCTTGAAGGTCACTTGTAGAAATCTTCCTTGGTTTGTCAAACTTTTTTAAGAAGTCTGAATATGAATAAGGCTGATATTTTTCTCCTTTTAGAGATGTTTCAGCCGCCTTTGCTTCTTCTGCCTTATCGGAGGTGAGAATTGAAGCACGAAGATCTGTGAGGATCTTATTTTGGATAATTAGGTCGGAGACCTTGTCGACAATGTGAGTGTATTGATACACCCACCACATGCCCGTTTGCCGTCGTCTTCATTAGACTCTTCCGAGCTACTATTGGATGAATCATTTTCAAGGATGGCTTCAATGGCATTTTTGTCACTCGAACTATCAGACTCAGACTCTGATTGGATAAGAACGAGTAACTCCTTTTTAAGTTCCTCATCAATTTCAAGCTCATTGATCTTAGCCTGAAGAGGACACTTGTTTGCATAGTGACCATATTTCTTGCATTTGAAGCACATGGTCTTCTTTTTTTAGGAGCTAGCCGGGGTTGGCTTTGTTAAAGTTTGTACCTGTTTTTTGGGATGAGATTTCTTGTAAAATCTCTTCTTGCGATAAACTTGAGGGGACTCAACGTAAGTCCTGGAGTGGGACTTTTTTCTTGAAGAGGGTGACCTAATAGGCTGACACCCGTATTATTCACAGAAAATCCTCATTTCTGCCTTTTTAGCAGCTGTGTTGTTGATCTTCTCTTGAGTTTTGAACTCAGTACAGATTTTGAGTCCTTCCTGGACGGTAATTGTGGAAAGGTCTCCGTACGTGAGTTGCGACCATCTAATTCTATTATTGTCTTCTTGATTGAGCCTTGCCATAACTCTTTCCGAGAAGTATTTAGGGAGGCCCTGAATGAACTTTTGCTTCCATATAGCCATGGCACTATCATTTCAGACCATGACCTTAGTAAGGTACATGTCTTTGTACCATCGGAAATCTCTGAGGGTTTTGCAACGAAGATTTAGGAGAATTTCTCCCGATCTGTCTTCGTATATGGCTGGGTCACCGATGAAGGCTTTTGTGATCGTATAGAGCAAGACGTTTACAGCATCTTGTACTACTGTCGTTTGGTCTTCATCGAATTCACGACCTTCTCATTTGACTTTGACAGTCTTGGTGACTGATTTTTTGTGGTCCATGATGGTCTCTTTGTCAATATCGTCCATATGTTTGTCCCACCAGTCCTTTAGGATACTAGTGAAACCTGAAATGATCATAAGGGCAATGATACGATCTTCCATTTCTTTGACCTTGTAGGCAGTTGCTGCTATGAACATCTTTTGAATAACGTTCATAATCAGGTGATTGGACAATCCATCTATGTTCCATTCATAGAACATGTTGTCGTCATACCGGGATTGAGTATGAGAGCTTTTTTCCTCGTATTGTAGGTCAGAGAAAGAAGGTTGAGTATACCAGCTTTTATGAAGAGCATAAGGAGCTAGTTTTTTGTTGATCATAGCAACATGGTTTTGAGTCTCAGGTTCTTGGATTTGTAGCCTATTGAAGTCCTTTTGGAATTGTTCGACTTCGTGACTTGCAACATCACCTTCTTTGAGAACACTGATAGTTGGTTCTTTGGAAATAGATAGGTTTCCAAGCATATCTTGAATCTTCTCAAGGGCTTCATCAGTGCTAGACTTGAGGGTTATTCCCTTATTGAGAAGAGTTGGTTTGAAAAGTGGTTTTGTCCTATCCAAAATTGGAGTTGGAGAATAAGAAGATTTTAAGGTCGAGGTCGATGCATAGGATCTGGTAATATGCCCATCGGCTCGAACAATGGTCTCTTCTATCCTTTCCACTTGAGTGGCGATAGTAGATAGGATCTTGTTTGAAAGTTATTTTGATGCTGTATGTTGCGGATGTCTTTGAGACAAGGTGGACTCTTGTCTTCTCCAATAGCATGTTTGAAAAGGGAGGCGATAACTTTGTTGCCATGGCTTGAGATAATTTCAATCTCCTCGAAAGGAGGATGTGTGGCACAGACGATGCCTCTTCTGGTGGTATTCCACTTTGATTGGGATAGAATGATCAGGCTTGACTGAGAGTCCATCCAGATAAAGAATGGAATATCCATCTCAAACCTTTCCATTTGATTATACCATTGAGTACGGAGTTTGTTCTTTCTTCTTCAGAGTAATTTTTGAAGAAAGCATTTCGGACCTTTGTGTTCTTTTTAGAGAGAAAGACTCTCTTCAAAGATTCTTTGTCAATGGAATAACTATCTTTGATGATAACATTGATCTGATTATCTGCAACTGATAGAGTCTCCATATCAGTTTGCGTTTGAGAACCAGATTGATTGTCGTAGTGGACGGAAGCTATCTCTCGATCATAATTGACTGATTGAACTAAAAAAGAGTTATTTCGGTCAATTATCGAAGGGGCTCTTGTCGTTCCGGAAGTGCTGGGACGAGATCTCAGAAAATTCTTTGTTCTTGAGAAAGATTCCTGAGCGTCACTGAATTTGACTTCTACTAAGCCATCATCATGCTCAATAATTTGAGTAGGAGTTTGATCCTTCTTGCTGGAGGACAGACGCTATCAAGTTTCCAAGAGGAATTCCTGGTGATTTGATCCCAAGTTAGGGTCTTGGGGACATTGACCTTGGTTCTGCCGATGTTGGCTTCTATGAGCATGGTTGAACCACTCACAGATTTTTGCAGAGCTCCAGGGGCAACGTTGGTGTGCATCAGTTTGTAACAGATGCGGAAAATCACTACAGCAGAGTGAGTTTCAGATTGAATATTGAGGTTTTTGGTATTTACATCTATAGGGTGGACAAGATTTTAGGGTCCGGTAATGATAGAGTAAGGTTTGGAAAGCAGTTGAAATAGATTGGTCCGTTTTCGAGATTGGACTAAATCATTCCCATAAGAGAGTTTGAATAAGTCATATGTCTCTTATCTCGTAGGGAGACAAAGACCGAAATATCCAGACCAAGTCTGAACAAGGGTTTGATTGCCACTTGGACAAGACCAATGTGGATGAACTTGAATTCTTCTCTATGGCGAAGAATCATGTTCTTTGAGAAGAGATTTAATGTTGCTTTATCTTCATCAATAGGGACAACATTCTCCGAGATTTTGATACAGTCCTTCTGGAAGAATACAGAGTTTGTATTCTTGTAGACCAGTTTTGAATTAATTTTGGGAATAGACCAATTTTAAAGTTGTTCTTCAATCTTGGCGATTTGAAATTCCTTTTGATTCAGGTCTGAAAGTTCAAGGTTTGAACTTTCTTTGAATAGCTTTGAACTGTTCTCGGTTGTATCAATCTTCCCTTTGTCTTTCATCTTTGAAAACTTCTTTAAGAACTTTGACATGATTTCTAAATTCCAGCTTTCATTTTTCCTTTTCAAGATTTCTTTCAGTTATTGGGTTGGTACCTTGCTTGTTATCCTATGGCCGAATCTAACACATAAACGGGACTTACTTCACTCCTGCCCTTTGTGAAAACTAAACGGCACTGTAGAGGGTTTCACAATAGAGGTATACAAGCAGTAAATGAGAAAGAAATATTGATAGAGAATTTGGAAAGATAGAATGAAGAGATCAATAAAAGTTTTTATTGAAGGATAAATATGAAAGATTTTTAATAAAACCTTTGGCTCTGATACCAAAGAAGGGGGATCTTTACAACCTTAGGTTTTTTACAAGAAGTTTTGAGTACTACTTTAGAGATAGCAGAGAGCGGAAGACTTCGAATGAATAAAACTTACAGACTCTGAAGTCTTTTATAGACTTCGGACTTCAAACTTGAATCAAATCAAGAAAACTAAAAGATAAGAAAGAAAACTAAGTGGGAGACAGCATTATTGCCCGCTTACAAAAGTAGATTCTAAATTATTACAAACTGACAAAAGACTTTACAAAAGTAAATAGTAAAAGTATTTAAATGATCACAAAATGATAAAATGAAAAAGTAAAGATAGATTGAAGCGTGGCCGACATGTCGAATCGTTCTTCGCTGGCATGCTTATCTTCTTTCTTGGGCGCAAGATTCTCAAGAAAAGGGTTGAGCTTGTACACGGGGTACTACTCGCCGACCTCTAGATCTTTGCCACATCGTCAGCTATATCCTATGGCCGCAGTATAATTCCAGGTCTTACTGCGGGACTTACTCTTTGCCCTATTGCCCCATACTGTGACGCTGCAAAGGTTTTCTAGCTGGTGATTGGTGAAGATCGATATCGGAAGGTGGAGATTGGTGCAACACCTTATGAAGCTAAGAAGTATAGCTTCTGATAAGAACGCTGTTGAAGAATTTTGGCTTCCGGCTGGCTTACAAATGAAATACTTTGTACATATTTTTACAAAGGAAATTGAGAATATACATCCTGTATGTTGATTGCAAACCCCAAAAACTTTGGACGAAGACCAACCGAAAACCCAAATATTATGGACTACTCGTGCCCACTGAAAATCCTAGTTTTTTAACAAACCTAAAATCTACTTTTATTACATAAATCTGTTCCTTTTGGATGAATATTAAGTATCGTCTACTCCATTGAACCAACAGATGTCCATAAATTATAGTTTTTTTAAAACATAGAAACCCAAAATATTCGCTTTTTCCCATTTAAAACCCAATTTTTTTTAGTTGAGTAATTGAACATTTTGGTCCAAATATTTGGTGGCTTTAGTTCACATGGATTACCCATAAAACTCCATTTAAAGAAAATTGAGAATATACATTCTGTATGTTGATAGCGAAACCCAAAAATTTTGGACGAAGACCCACCGAAAACACAAAAATTATGGACGTGTCCACTAAACACCCAAATTTTTGAACAAACCTAAAATCTACTTTTATTACATAAATTTGTTCCTTTTGGATGAATATTAAGTATCGTCTACTCCATTGAACCAACAGATGTCCATAAATTGAAATTTTTGAAAAACATAGAAACCCAAAATATTCGCCTTTTCCCATTTAAAACCCAATTTTTTTGAGCTGAGTAATTGAACATTTCGGTCCAAATATTTGGTGGCTTTAGGTCGAATGGATTATCCATAAAACTCCATTTAAAGAAAATTGAGAATATACATCCTGTATGTTGATAGCGAAACCCAAAAATTTTGGACGAAGACCAACCGAAAACACAAAAATTATGGACTACTCGTGTCCACTGAAAACCCAAATTTTTGAACAAACCTAAAATCTACTTTTATTACATAAATCTATTTCTTTTGGATGAATATTAAGTATTGTCTTGTAAAGGCCTAGTTTCCCATTCCGGTTCCCCAGGTATGTTCGTTTGTTGATTCGGTGGTTTGGTTGGGCCGTTAGGGCAGTTTGAGCTTCTAGGGGTATTTTGGAAATCTTGCTTTCAAGGGTAGTCTCGTAAATTGCCAGGGTTTTGGGGTGCTCTGTTTATTGTCGAGTTTGGGGTTTTACTTCGGTTTCATGTTTTTAGGATTGGAGTAGTTGATTGGAGAAGTTCGGAGCTTTTGTTGTTTATTTGGAAAATAGAAGAAGAAGATGCTTTTGCTAGGACTCGAAGCTAGAACCTGGAGGGGACACGTGTCACGATCTCCTTCCTCCCTTCCCTTTTTGCCGAGATCTATTTAGGGAGCCGCATTCCTCTCTTTTCTGTAAAAAACCCTCACTTTTCTTCTTCTCCAACTCCTAGCCGAGAACCTCCATCATAATCGCCCAAGCCCACTTCGCCCAAGCCACATCGCAAGCACCAGCCTCGCCCCATCGGCAGCCGTGCGCCACAGCAAAGTCAGCAGCTTGTCTTCGTGCACGCGACCTCTCTCGATCCCCTGCCGCGTTCGCCAGCACCCTTCGCCTCAGCACCTAGCTGATCGTGCTTCCCCGCATCGATCGCACGTCGCCCAGTCCGTTCGCCCGCCTGGCCGACCTTCGCCAGATCGCACGCACGTCCGTTCGCCCCCAGCTCGCCCCATCGCGTGCACTTCGCCACAGCCGCAACGCAAGCTCACCCAGCGCCGTTCCTCGCCCCGTGTGCGCCCTTGCTCGATCGCCCAGCTTCGCAACAGCGATCCTCTTGACGAGATCGTCCGCCAGCACGCACTCGCAGCTTCGCCAGCGCGCAGCAGCTCCCGAGCCTCGCTCCCAGCCGCACGAAGCCACGCCCAGGGCCCGTGCCTTCGCTAGCCGCAACGCACTGCATAGGACCCTTCATGGAGCAGAGCCGCTCGCCTTCGAAGCTTCGCCTCGCCGTGTCTTCACTGCACGGCCTTACAGCAGCGCTTCGCCCCTCTCGAGTTTGCCTTCGCCAAGAGCTGTGCTACCGAGCTCACCTTCGATAGGAGCTGTGTTGCCGAGCTACCTAATACTCGGTTTAAGGTAACTTCTTCTCACAAGACTCGTGCGTTTGGCTGCCTATTCCCGTGTAGCTGCTAGATGTTATTTACCTATTTGTGATTTATTTATTGCTAGGTTCTGTTGGTTCTGCAGCTCAAGGA